>PKRV01000128.1:781759-884480 GCA_003709505.1 Hyphantria cunea
ATGCAGAAGGAACAGTGTAGGCGACAGGACGGAGCCTTGAGGTACTCCGGCGTTAATCCGTTGATACTCGGAGGCCGCACCGTTGCAAAGGACTCTGATGCGGCGCTTGTGCAGAAACGCGGCAGTCCAGTCTAGTCCAGTCTTGGAGAGAAGCGAACGGTGCCAAACCCTATGAAAAGCCTTGGCCATGTCGAGGCTGATGGCCAAGGATTCTCCATGCCTGTCAATAGTCTCACCCCAAAAGTGTGTGACGTACGCTAAAAGATCACCCGTGGACCGGTTCCGTCTAAAACCATATTCACGATCACTTAATAGGGAGTGATCTTCCAGGTAATGGACCAGTTGTTTGTTAATTATCCGCTCAAACACCTTACAGATGAAAGAGGTGACGGCTATCGGACGGTAGTTGGCAGGATCGGAGCGATCGCCTTTTTTGGGGATGGGTTGAATATTCGCCTCTCTCCAAGCCTCCGGAACAGCTCCCGAGGATTACGACTGGCGATACAGGCGCGTCAATACCGGGGACAACTCTGGTGCACAGTTCTTAAGAACCACCGCTGGGATACCATCGGGTCCACTGGCTTTCTGGACGTCGAGTGACCGAAGCTCCGCACGGACATCACTCATCCGGAGGCGAATATCCTGCATAGTAGTGTCGCAGGACGGAATGGTGGGTGGGGGTATGCCGCGTTCAACGATTCGGGAGTTAGCCGCAAAGAGATCAACAAGCAGTTTCGCTTTCTCCTGCGGCTGGTGGGCAAGTGATGCGTCAGGATATTTCAGCGGAGGTAGCGAGGGATGACAGAAGTTGGACTGCACGGCTTTAGCCAATCGCCAGAATTTTCGGCTACCCGTAGGGTATGCAACGAGTTCTTGACCAAGCCTCGCAATGCGCTGGGCGTCCGCTCCGATGTAAGCCTTCTTGCATTCCCTGGTGGCTTTGTTAAACGCTGCTTTAAGTTAATCAACATCGGGGTAGCCACGATGGCGGCCCCTGGTCCAAGCGCGGTAGACCGATTGCTTTCGCGCAACAGCATGGGCACTTTCGCGACCGAACCAAGGCCGGATCGTTGCGCTAGCGACCTCACTGTAAGGAATATGGTATTCCATTCCAACAGTGATCTCGTCAGCCACCGCAGCCGCACTTTGCGATAGATCTTTATCTTTAAAGCAGCCTTGAGCCCACGGGATGGATGCAAAGTAATCCCGCATTCCATCCCAGTCTGCCGATTTGTAATAGTGGAGGCTTAAAACTTCTAAGAATACTTATAAGAATGTGATGAATACAAAAAGTAGGTTTTGCACCTATTTTGACATATTATTGTTATCTATGAAAAGACAAAGTAAAACATAAACGACATTCAGAAAGACAAAGACGATGTGTTAAACACAATGACGGATATGTTCCTCAATATAATTTAGATAAATTCATGATTTCTTTGGTTACGCGATATATCTTTTTTATTCAGCTTATTTTCAGTAGCTTTACAACATTTTCTATAAGTGTAAAAACTTACCAAGTACGGCGTATAAACGATACCACTTTTTTAGTAACTAGATTTCCAGAATTTGATTTTGATAATAAAAAACGTTATCTCGAAGCAAATTCTACTAACAACTACCAAGAAAGCTATTTTCCTTTGATGCAACAGAAGCATACAACTGAAGATTACGAAATCACCACAGTGTCAGTTGGGGACAAGCGTCCAAAACCGAAACCGAAAATTACTTCCGAAGTTATCAAGAAAGCTAGAGAAAATTACTTTCGACGATACTTCTCAATAGTCGCTAAAACAAATACCAACATCAGTTTGCTACCTGAAGGTTTTCATACTTACACCAACATGGTTGAAGGAATTGATGAGGCAGACTATTCAAACAAGTTGAAACAAAATTTGATGACAGCTAAAAAGTTGGCCGGGATACTGTTATCTGAAGGGAAGTTTCAAGCGCCACTTAAGTTTAAGGAAAAATATTTATTTGATGAAATGGCACGAACAAAACGAAAACCCATTAAGGCATCTAAACGTACAAGTTATCATCGGAGATACTCGGCCCCGTCCAGACACAGATCATTCCATTCGAAACTAAAAGGGAATAAGTATACCTAAAGCTCTGAATACCTTATTCAAATATCAGCGCTATAATAAATATACGTACGTAGAACGTAAAGCTTTGTGAAGTGAATTATTTATTTGTATATTTACTTCTTGATTTCTATAAACGACTACACATTTAAGTTATTTCGCCATCTCTATCCAACTTATTTGTATAAGAAAATTATTTTAATGATGTCAAACTGGTAAATAGTTTATTCATGGATTGAATTTTATTTGTCGTTTTTCTTTAGTGATATATCGATTTTGTGCAAAAAATCGTAGACAATAGTGAATGATACAATATAGTCTACTAATATAGGC
The DNA here is from genome assembly GCA_003709505.1 of Hyphantria cunea. Taxonomy (NCBI): domain Eukaryota; kingdom Metazoa; phylum Arthropoda; class Insecta; order Lepidoptera; family Erebidae; genus Hyphantria; species Hyphantria cunea. Next base: position 784,180 of record PKRV01000128.1, read on the forward strand.
AAGCACACAAAGTTTAGCATACCTGTGTTGGAATCAATTGTGGGTTTCTCAAGCCGCTATTATCTTTAGCTGTTATTAAAATAATTCACACGGACATTTGAGCTGTAATTATAACAGAATCTCCATTAACAAAGTAACTCATTTTGCTTTAAACTTAATCAAAACCAAGCATAGTGTATCACGCTGGTCAAACGGTCTGTTTCAAGATTTCATCCCGTATTCTTAATTCAATTCATCACCACATTGACTGACTAGTGGCCATGGGGTGCCGATGGAGCTCCCTCAATTCATCCAGGATCTCATTATTAATTCCTATACTGGTTTGAAATGTAATGAAAGTGTTTTAAACATAAAATAAAATTTCTGAATAAGTCCAAATACCTTTAATTAATCATATAACAAACATAAATAAAAAAAAAGAATTGACAACCACCTTTTTTGAAGTCAACTGAAAATTATTTGTACATAATATTAACCAGTACAGGTGTAAGATGTGGTACATAATGAAGTTATTGGACTAAACACTGAAGTGGTGGGACAAGTATAGTTGTACTGGGTGTAAGACCCAGTAGCTAACAACACGCAGTAGAAGTAAGTCTGACACGTGGTGTCTGCAGTATTGGCGAATCTACCGCTGGCGGTACAAGTAAAAGTGGATGTGCTGGTGCAGTTATAAGAAGCGTCACATAAAGTCGTGTTGGGGTTGTAGTAGGTGTCGGTTGGGCATGTATACGTCGTTTCAGTATAGGTTCCATTAATTAACACACACTGTATATACGAAGAACAGTTGGTAACAGAAGGGTCAGCGAAATAACCGTCAGCTGTGCACACATCTGTCGTAGTATTCGTTGTATTAGTAGTGACAGTGCAGACATAATTAGATGCCGCTGTGCATTGACTAGTATTTGGGTCAAACACTGATGTGGTTGGGCACACGTAGTTGTATGCTAGGAATGCGCCATTTGAAAGAACGCAGAGCGTGTAGTTTTGACATGTTGTATCGCTGGGGTCTGCAAATCGCCCAGCTGCAGTGCAGGTAACAGCAGCTTGGGCCTGCCAGGCAACCCCACACAGTATCTGGAAAAGATAGCCACAGTAATTGTACTCTTAAGTCAAAATTTTTTGGCCCACTATGTCTTCTTAACTTTACACTTTTGTTGTCAAATACCACACTTCAGAAAACTATGGACGTCCAGGAGTTTATTTTATCAAGTTAGTTCTCATATATGGAAAAAAATGAAATTGTCTATACAAATAAATAAAAACTAAGTGAATGTTTGTAANCTACACTTCACAAAACTATGGACGTCCAAGAGTTTATTTTATCAAGTTAGTTCTCATATATGGAAAAAAATGAATATTATTATATATATATATTTTCTATACAAATAAATAAAAACTAAGTGAATGTTTGTAATTTCAAAATAGCAGTTTTTTTACTGCTCCGTCTGTTTGTTCTCGCTAATCTCTGCAACAGCCGGACCGATTTTGACACGACTTTAATTGGCAACTAGCTGATGATATAAGGAGTAGCTTTGGCTACTTTTTAGACTAACTTTGCCCTGTGGCTTACCTGCGGGTGATGTAGTATTAGCTAGTTCTTTAAAATTCCGTGTGCACTTGGTGTACTATTTCCGTCCTGTTTCTAATTATTTCTTACCAATATTGATGTTAATAAACACAATCAAAATTGACACAGTACCTAAACAAAATGATTGTTTTACCGATTATGTTAAAGTGTGCTTATTCTTTTTTAAATACAAACAATTTCAAACACTTAGATGCACAAAAACATATCAAAACAATACTACAAAAATCAACTTACTAAAACGACAAAGATGAATTTGTTCTCCATTGCGCTTTATCTGAATATCTCCGTAGAAATTTTGAGCATTTATACCCGGAGGTATTGTAAAACCAACTAATCTGAAGGTTTCATGAATTATTGGATTACCTTAATCATTGTGGATTGCACTAATCAAAATGTTTGCCATATGAAGTCACTGTTAAATTATAGTTTTTTTTTACTTGGTACTGTCTAGCTCTGTTTAAAATGGTGCCACTCAAAGTCCACATTTTACGCCTCTATCTATCATCATCTAGTGCTATTATATACCAACTATATATGCAAATGAATTAGTCGAAAAATCGATACCCTCAAACTACTTAATGTTAATAAAGTAATAAATTTATTACTCAGTCGTAAAATAAATACATATTTCACACACACTAATATGTATTACATAAAGTATGTATCTATATTGCCAGAATAACTTTGCTCTTTGCATTCTTGATATTCTTTTTTTGATTTTGATTGATTGATTCCATATACATATGTGCCTTCTTTATATGGTGTAAGGGAGATCGTTTTTTGTTTTTGTGAAAGACGTTCCCCATTTCATGTCATCCACATTTTTTATATTTTTTATCATTAATTCCATCACGAAGAAGACTTGAGGACTCGGAAGACTTAGAACTGAAGACTTAAAATACTTGACATTGGCAGAAATAGCTGATCAGGCTGGTTGCCATATCATCAAAAGAAGAAGAAGTTATATGGTGTAAAATAAAGATTATTTATTTATTTTCATAGTCTTTCGCAACGCACTGCATCTGATGATATTGCAAGTGTTTACATTGTAGTGTGTGTGAGTGTTTACAAAGTGCTCAACAAACAGGTTAATACGCCCATCAAGTACTTCGCGCTATATACGAAGTAAATGGTTGTATTTCATCATTAGTTCTCTATATATATAGCTGCTAAAATGCCTGTACTCAGTCCGATCACAAAATCATGATCTGAATCCATGAGTAGGGGCAAACATCTTCATTGCGAAAGTGGACAATGCCGCATGATGATCCACTCTACGGCGGCCTCATGAGACGCTTTTTTACACCCGTTTAAAGGACCCGAGGAAGGAACGGATGGAAAGGAATCACTTTTGAGTTAGACAAACTTTTGCAACCAAAATGCTTGTGATATTGACAAACAAACAGAATAAAACTCACAAGATCGGCTGATTACGTTGTGTGTTAAAGGTTTAACGAAGATATAATTTTATGTTATCTACAAGACTTCATAATAATAATTTCTAAGAAACAAAATGTCATATGTTCGGCAAATAATCCAGCAATAACCTTATATCTTCTACACTTGTAGAAGATATAAAATTTTTGCGGGATATCGAAATTCCAAATAGCCCTCATTTTTCTACCTCTAACCTCTATAATCTCAAAACAAATGAAAGTTTTTATCACACAAATAATGGAAATCAAACTCTTGACATCTGGCTTAGCTCTACGAATCATTAACCATTAGAAATATCTATTACACCTAACTCCTTAAAATCCATACTAATATTAAAAATTACAAAGTAACTCTGTGTGTCTATTTGTTAAACTTTCACGACTAAACCGCTGCACCAATTTCAATGCAATTTGGCATGGAAATACTATCATTCTTGAGGTAACTCTTTAACCGACTTACACGCATTAAAGCTAGTTGTTTATAGCTATATCAACTAAGGAATAATTTATAAATATTAGTTTAGACTCTAGGTGCTACTGTTCACTGACACTTCCTAGCTAAGGGTATAGAGATATGGACTCCTTTGCAATAGACCCACTTTTTGATAGTAAAATTGCATGGTTTTGTTTCATCCAAATGAAATGACCTACAGCTTAACGGCTCTCTGAGGCACGGGTGGAAAATACCACCATAGAGACCGCGCCGCCAACTGAATTCCTGCTTTTAATCCTCTTTTCTTCGAATTAGCTTAGAATGATTATTATATTGATTAAATTAGAATTAGCTAAACTAAATATTATAATATTTGAATATTTTTAAAGCTTGCGGCGGCGCGGTTTATATGGCGGTATTTTCCACCCGTGCGTGCCTGCGTGATTCTGTGGTTATATTATACAGAAACCGATTGAAACCACTCTGTTTCGGGTACTAGAAGCGAGTAGTAAATTTTTTATTTCTGTATAAAAAAATTGTTTAAATTTTCCGCCCCCTAAAATTCGCCGCCGAAGGCCCCAGCCTACTTAGTCTTGTGGAAAACCCACCACTGAATACAATTCATTTTAAATGTTTTACTGAAATTAATTTAAAACTCATCATAAATGCAATGATGACTTTATACCCCATTGTTATTTGATTCTTACTCCCGCTATTCTGATCTCTATGATTTATATTAATTAAACCCGTTTCAAATACAAATAATGAGACAAAACATAATTCAATATGTGTAAAGATAATCTTATTTTAAAGATAAGTAAGATTACCTTATTGATACTTGCTTTTTATTAATTCACAATATTTATTACTAGTGGCGCACCACGGTGTTGCCTAAGTTACTCCTTATAATATCAGTTACCTACCAGAGAAAGTGCAGTCGAAATCTGTCAAGCCGTTACAAAGATTAGCAGGAAAAAGGAACCCATAAATGTGGTGGATCTTGTTGTTTGACCCACTCAATTTCTTTATTTCTTAGAGTATAAATTAAGTTTAAAATAAAATACCAATCATCATTATCATAGCCTACACAGTATATAGACACATAACTTTATTTTTAAAATAAACCTAAAATACCTAATACTGGTAAGAATTTTCGTAAATAAATAACATTATTCATATTTAAATTGGCTCCACTAGAAACTATTGGAATTGTTACAATTAATTTTATACACATAATTATTAGTAGTAATGTTCCCTTCTTTCTAAACTACTGTATACTGTATATATGAAGGCAATTATTAATTTTAAATTATAAATACGTGGAAATGGTACACTCATCATCATTATCAGTCGTATGCAGGGAACTGGAAGTTATTAGTAAATAGTAGTATTCCATTAGCATTTTTAATTTAATGTTGAATCACAGCACAGTACAATCAACTAGGGATTCAGTGGCGTCATAATTTTGGGATCTCTTGTAACCAAATATTATGCGTTTGTAATTTCTTTCGGTTAATTTAGGCATATCTTGGATTTTTCTAGGAAGTCCATTGTAAAGGAATGGCCCAAGAAACAAAATAAATCTTTGCGTAAAAGTTGTTTTCCACAGCGGAGCCGAGAAAACCCTGTCTTAGCACCGTTTATTACTGAGGGATGCTACACCACAGGCATTTTTTTGTTGGTCAATGGCGGTCTGTAGGATAATTGCCTTACGGTGAAAGTCATCGAATCATGCTGTGCCCTTTCTAATTGTAGAAGGTTTTAGAACAGCTACCCCATTAGTGCAGTATATGAGAATGGATTCACACAGTGTCTGACAAACAAATTTGTGTGGCAAATTGGTATATCGCAGCGTCTTGAATATAAAGATGATTTTCCTAATACTTACGCCCTGAAAGAAAGGCTCTGAACGGGTTTTTATAAATTTAGGGCGCCGTCAAGCTGTGTTCCTAAATATTTGATTGATGTTACAGGACCTTAGTATATACAGTATGAGTATGTATGTGTAACCTTTAATGAGATTCTTTAATCAATGCGAAAAGAACTATTGCCAAGAAATTTCATCCACCTTTAAGGAAAGTGACACATTCCGTTAAAATAAATACAAAACAGTGATAAAACTAAGTTTCTTGTAAACAATATTATCAGTTTTATCTTAAACTGACACAAAACCAGTGATGTGACGAATGAGGTTACAATGTTACAACTCCGTATTAAGTAACCATGTGTGAGGTTACATGCCTTTATTAACATACTCAACATTATCATCAACGGCTTCCAACACTTCTCTGCTGAACATAGACCTGTTTTCCTAAAGGAGGTTTTGGCCTAGTATGCCATGTCAGCCAGACGGATTAGTACACTGTATTCTTAATCCACCTCTATACAGACTTTTACATACTACCTTGTTAAAATAGTACGTTAGTGGCTATATAAAGGTGAAAAATTCTATTAGATGTTATCGCTACGAACTAAATATATATATAGATATATATTTTTATAATATTAATTTTAATATATATATATATATTCAAATTAATATTTTAAAGAGGCAAAATTTATGAGATTGTAGGGGGTAATCTCTGGATCTACTGAAGCGATTTTAAAAATTCTTTTATCATTTAATAGCCACATTATTTCTTAGTGTCGCAGTCTCTATATCACTGTATCAGTTCTATATATTAACCAGATATTCAGCAAACACGCGGGCGGAGCCGCGAGCAAACGCTACTATAAAATATTATGATTTATTGTATAAACACTTGCATGTAAGTAAGAAAAAATTAATGCGTTCCCATCACTAGTTGCTGTTTAACTTTACAAACATAGTTAAAGAGAATGTGAGCACCTAATGGTCTCCACTCAAAGGCTTTGATAACGTTTTTATATTGCTTGTAGTAAACAACTTTGTGCAGGTTCTTATTCCTGGTGATACCAACAGCAATGAAGTATTACTATGTAGTGTTATTATTATTTATAGTAAGTATTATAGAGAATTTTTTATATTTCTAATATAATATTTTGTTTACAAGCTTTTAAATATTCTTAACATTCACATTTTTCAATAAAAAGAAAAAAAATACGAAGTCAATATAAGAGGTAGGAGAAAAAAAATATTTTTAATTGCATTACATTTTGTTATGATTTCAATTTTTAAGTCAAAATACAAAAAAAAATGGAATGTCATTACTCAGTAGNTAGTTGCTCTTTAACTTTACAAACATAGTTAAAGAGAATATGAGCACCTAATGGTCTCCACTCATAGGCTTTGATAACGTTTTTATATTGCTTGTAGTAAACAACTTTGTGCAGGTTCTTATTCCTGGTGTTACCAACAGCAATGAAGTATTACTATGTAGTGTTATTATTATTTATAGTAAGTATTATAGAGATTTTTTTATATTTCTAATAGCTATATAATATTTTGTTTACAAGCTTTTAAATATTCTTAACATTCACATTTTTCAATAAAAAGAAAAAAAAATACGAAGTCAATATAAGAGGTAGGAGAAAACGATTATTTTTAATTGCATTACATTTAGATGTTATGACTTCAATTTTTAAATCAAAATACAAAAAATGGAATGTCATTATTCAGTAGTACCTGCTTAATATTACTAATCACTAAGCAATCAGTTTATTGATTAGTAAAAAAACGAGAAAAAAAATTAAATACTATAGACCGATTTACTAATGAGGTAAATGGAAACTTTTGGTATAATTTATATAGACTATGAGAGCCGGAGCATAATAACGAATATATTGGCACCTCTTCAATTATAATCGGTTCATTAGTTTAGATAGCACCTAAACTAACCAAAACTTCACGGACTGCCTAAGCTTTCTTCCTTTTGGCTCCTACTTTTTCAACCTCTTTTTTGCCATATTCATTCCTTCCTATCACTTATTTCATAAAACCATTTGTAATTTTGTGTTTATTAGTGTAATAAAAACTTCTTCAACTAAAAAAACACACGTGTCGAGAGCTTATAAAAAACCTGATACATTTATTTATGCATCAATATATAGTAAAAAGTGGTGTGTAATTAGAGAGACCTAAGTCCCAGCAGTGGACTGCGATAGGCTGATGATGATGATGATGATGATAATATAGTAAGTGCTCATTCCATTTCTCGAATAAAATATTCAAATTTGAAATGTACACGACTTTTAAATGTATTGTATAATGTTTTTCTTACTTAATAGTACCAACCCAATGCGGGTCCGGTATTTAGGTATATCGAATTTGAGCAGACTGAAACATACTGAGCCGCTTACGATACCTGACCAATTCTCATAATGACTGTAATGCGGTAACACTCACATGCATCGACACAGCTGTAGCGGCCTCCGCTAATCCTGAGGCCCCATAGAACCATGAACCTCACAACCCTCGCGTAAAGACTGGAGAAATCAATGGATCCCCTCATAATAAGCAACATCGTTGTATCTGTTGTTCTGATCAACTTGAGGACCTGACTTCAAGAATATTTCCGTAGGAAACCCCTTATCATAGAAGGAATATCACCCTGAGATGTCTAACTCGAATCGTCAATTCTTATTAGCCTCTATTCTACCATGGTTAGACAGAAGTGGCAAAAGTTACTTTCAACATATTTTGTGCTCGAAAACATACAAACAACTAACAACACGGTTCAAGATATTTGCATTGAAGATGAAGGAATGAAAAATAAAATGTAAATCTTAAATTTCATGTCTGAAATAAATATTAAACCTGACAAATCATCCAATGTTTAATGTTTGAATGTCTTATTTTAATTAAAAATAAAGTTATTTATATAATATTTCAACAAAGTTCAGTTTTCCGGCAGCTGATAAAGTCATTCCTTATCAGCGTCTATCCTACGTTATCATAAGTCCTTGCGACCAGGCTTTACATCGCTAAATCCTTTCATTTTAAACAAAGCTTCTCGTGTTAATCGTCTGACGTTAAAAATAGTCACAGGTTTTAAAGGAGTACAAATTACAGGCAATATTTTTTCTATAATATTTAATTTCTATATATTTTAATTTCTATAATTTTATAGCGGTAATAAGGACAATGTTTCTGTGATTATTAACATTCAGATACTAATAAATAGTCAATAGAGACATGAATAAAAAATGAAGTGAGACAAAATCAGCTTTGTTTTCATTCTCACAGAGTTCACTCATTGACTAAAATACGATAAATTCTTTGTTTTGTTTGGTTATAAAACCATACGGGAATAACTATTAATTGGTTAAAACAAACATAAAAATAATATTCGTATAGTCTTCTGAAACATTTAAAATTAGGTCGGTAGTGTTTAATGATACTAAAATATAATATGAGGCAAGGATTTTTTAAACTAATTCTAAATAGGTCTATATTTTACTCATACATACAATTTGCGCTACTTCCTAATGGCTAAAGATTTAGTTAGAATAATAAAAAATGTTTCCGAAAAACTCAAAACTACAACAGGTAAACCTACTTTGAGATCACATCAATGACTTTATATAACTCATTGAGCCCAATCTACATCGATAAATTTAAATTCTCCAACCTTAGAACAGATGTAGACATCTAAATATTATTCACGTTAAAACCTAGGTATTGTCTGCTGTGACATAACTATCTTTGAAGACCTTNGTTTAACTTTACAAACATAGTTAAAGAGAATGTGAGCACCTAATGGTCTCCACTCAAAGGCTTTGATAACGTTTTTATATTGCTTGTAGTAAACAACTTTGTGCAGGTTCTTATTCCTGGTGATACCAACAGCAATGAAGTATTACTATGTAGTGTTATTATTATTTATAGTAAGTATTATAGAGAATTTTTTATATTTCTAATATAATATTTTGTTTACAAGCTTTTAAATATTCTTAACATTCACATTTTTCAATAAAAAGAAAAAAAATACGAAGTCAATATAAGAGGTAGGAGAAAAAAAATATTTTTAATTGCATTACATTTTGTTATGATTTCAATTTTTAAGTCAAAATACAAAAAAAAATGGAATGTCATTACTCAGTAGTACTTGCTTAATATTACTTAGCTTAATATCACTAAACAATCAGTTTATTGATTAGTAAAAAAACGAGAAAAAAAATTAAATACTATAAACCGATTTACTAATGAGGTACATGGAAACTTTTGGTATAATTTATATAGACTATGACAGCCGGAGCATAATAACAAATATATTGGCACCTCTTTAATTAAAATCGGTTCATTAGTTTAGATAGCACCTAAACTAGCCAAAAGTTCACGGACTGCCTAAGCTTTCTTCCTTTTGGCTCCTACTTTTTCAACCTCTTTTTTGCCATATTCATTCCTTCCTATCACTTATTTCATAAAACTCGTTTTTAACATAAAACCATTTGTAACTTTGTGCTTATTAGTGTAATAAAAACTTCTTCAATTCAAAAAAACACACGTGTCGAAAGCTCATAAAAAACCTGATACATTTATTTATGCATCAATATATAGTAAAAAGTGGTGTGTAATTGGAGAGGCCTAAGTCCCAGCAGTGGACTGCGATAGGCTGATGATGATGATGATGATAATATAGTAAGTGCCCATTCCATTTCTCGAATAAAATATTCAAATTTGAAATGTACACGACTTTTAAATGTATTGTATAATGTTTTTCTTACTTAATAGTACCAACCCAATGCGGGTCCGGTATTTATATCGAATTTGAGCAGACTGAAACATACTGAGCCGCTTACGATACATGACCAATTCTCATAATGACTGTAATGGGTAACACTCACATGCATCGACACAGCTGTAGCGGCCTCCGCTAATCCTGAGGCCCCATAGAACCATGAACCTCACAACCTTCGCGTAAAGACTAGAGAAATCAATGGATCCCCTCATAAGCAGCATCGGTGTATCTGTTGTTCTGATCAGATTGAGGACCTGACTTCGAGAATATTTCGTAGGAAACCCCTTATCATAGAAGGAATATCACCCTGAGATGTCTAACTCGAATCGTCAATTCTTATTAACCTCTATTCTACCATGGTTAGACAAGAGTGGCAAAAGTTACTTTCAACATATTTTGTGCTCGAAAACATAACAACTAACAACACGGTTCAAGATATTTGCATTGAAGATGAAAGAATGAAAAATAAAATGTAAATCTTAAATTTCGTTTCTGAAATAAATATTAAGCCCGACAAATTATCGAATCTTTAATGTTTGAATGTCGTATTTTAATTAAAAATAAAGTTATTTATATAATATTTCAACAAAGTTCAGTTTTCCGGCAGCTGATAAAGTCATTCCTTATCAGCGTCTATCCTACGTTATCATAAGTCCTTGCGACCAGGCTTTACATCGCTAAATCCTTTCATTTTAAACAAAGCTTCTCGTATTAATCGTCTGACGTTAAAAATAGTTACAAGTTTTTAAAGGAGTACAAATTACAGGTAATATTTTAAACCGCTTATAGCTGATGTCTATACATTTATATTATTTTCTATAATTTTCTATTGAGTCCAATCTACATCGATAAATTTAAATTCTCCAACCTTAGAACAGATGTAGACATCTAAATATTATTCACGTCAAAACCTAGGTATTGTCTGCTGTGACATAACTGTCTTTGCAAGACCTTAAAGTCTTAAATCTAGATAATGGTTAAGTCCTTTGTTACATTTGATAAGAATAATGTTCTAATTACAGGGATTATGCCACGGCGTGAGTCAAACTGCATCGTGTAGAGAACGTGGCAAATTTCCGAGTGATGAAAACCATGACTGCAGGGGATACGTTATTTGCCTGATCGGTGGTATAAACAATTTCACTCAGTACCAACTTAGCTGTCCTCAAGGTTCTATATACAGTCATTTAGAACAGCAATGTACAAACGCTACAAATTATAAATGCTATCCAAATTTTAATTGCACCTCTGTAAATAATTTTACTACGCCAGGAAATGCAGATTGTGGTTCTAAATCATTCATTTCGTGTATAATGGGAATAAATGAAATGGCTACGGCTAGATTGTTAGAATGTCCATTAAACACTACTTTTGATTCAAATTTAAAAATGTGTATCGACGAACGCCAATCTAAATGTAATATTTCAATTGTAAACCCTTATCCAAGTCTAACCAATCACAATCAAACCAAGATCAACATTACAACTACTACTTTGAGACCTAGTCATCCGAATAATGCTGTCTCAATCTCAATCAATGTACATTATATGTTAGTATTCATAATTATTTTAGAATGTTTGACGTAAAATGAAATGTACTTTTCTTGGCTGTTGTATCTAAATAAATTCATACATTTGTAATTGTTTGTTTTATTTCCGTGGGAGAGCCATGCTTCGGCATGATTGGGCCGGCTCGACCGGAGTGTTACCACGGCCTCACAGGCCGCCATAGTGTGGGTCACCATGCTGCATTGTTCTTTTTCGCATTGAGGATGGTGACCACCACTCTTGGATTCTGCTCATGCTTTCCATCAGGCAGGGTAGAGTCATTTTGGCAGCTTAAATATAAAAAAAACATAAAAAAATAATAAATTAATGTATGATTTTGTGGCTGGGTTAGTCCATAACACTTAACCGTGGAGGCTCTCCAGCCGGTCATCCTCGAGTGGGCAGGGCGGCAGCACGGGACACTTTACTTCCAACTGACGCAAGTGCTTTCCGGGCACGGTTGCTTCGGGAAGTACGCCGGTACTTACTCGTACTACGTACTCGGTCGCCAGGAGGGAATTGAGTCCCGCCTGCCACCATTGCGACTGCAGTTAGGACTCGGCCCAGAACACGCTGGCGGTGTGCTCTGGTTGGGCGCGATTCCGATACACCGCTCCGCCGCAAACCCCGGTGGGGTGAGGGCCCCAGAGGGTTTCTACACGTAAAAAAAAAGTCCATAGCACATAGATATATAACATAAAATACCCCATATTGTCATATTGTATAAACTGACAAAACCTTGAAATTTAGCAATTTTTTAATTTAACCTAATTACTTCTCGTATGGTGATAGATTAAGAGCACGCAGAGTGTCACCACCTCTGTCCATCCCGTGGGTGTCGTAAAAGGCGACCATAAGCAAACTGTCGTAAATTTAACCCTCCTGATGGTTTGCGGAAGCCGGGTGTAGGTACGATCAACCAATTAGCTAGTGAGTCGCTGTCCGCCAGCAGTCAGTGACTGACGTGAAACTATGGCTGCCCATGCTTTTTTTGTTTGGTACCGCTACTATTATTACTATGGTAGTAGATTACAATATGGAAAATCTTTCCACTCCCCATTATAAAAATAAACATAGACGAAATGTTCATGACAACCGAGTCACGTGCGGGAAACACCGCCATCTTTCATACTCCAGGTTGCTATTAAGAATTTCTTGTAAGAAATACTCAACAGCAATCCGACCTGGGAATCAAACCTGAGACCTCTTGATCTGCAACCTCTTACGTTAACTACTAGACCAACGAGGCAGTGTTCATTGTTATGTTAAAATATAAAATTAGTAAAATTAAATATTATTCTATCTAATAATATGCTTGTACTTCACTATTCAATTTTATATAAATTGAATTACACATATTGCAATATATGTATTTAAATATATTACCTTACTGAGGAGAGGTCTATGTTAAGCGGACTGTTAAAGTACTGACGAAATATACTAATAATAACATATTTTTTTAAGAACCGTTATACAAATATACAACTATCTTGATGGTCTAGCGGTTGACATGTGCGACTGCCGATCAAGAGTTCTCGGGTTCAAATTCCGGGTCGGGTCACAAAGTGTTATTGAGTTTTTTCAATTATAAAATGCTTAATAACAGCTCAGAATTCGGAGATTATGGGTCCTGCGTCTGATCTCTCCCGTCAGATAACTGTCCCATCAGATTTTGAGAGTGAGGGAATAGAAGGTGCATCTGTGTTTGCGCACTATAACATTTCCTGCGAAGTTGACTGGTCCCCGCTAAAACTTGATAGAATCATCATCCCCTCACTCGAAAGATATCCACTTCTAGACATAGGTGTCCACCAAGGTTCGCCACAACAACCGGATCTTCAAAGCGCATTTTCCTAAGAGGGCAAGTTTTGTAACTAACCTCTGTCTTAAGTTTTGATACACTTAAAAAAAAAAAAGTTTATCTTAGAAAAATGTTACTTCGCCTTAAATAACGTAATGTTCCTTTGTGGTACACAGAAAAGACGAAAAAAATAATTCGAATAACTATATAAAAAGGATAACTGCTTGAAATGAAGAGGTTTTCAAAATGGAAATAACAATATTTATGAGAATACCAACGGATTCCATGTGGAGTCACAATGGTCACATACAGTGCGGGGTTAGTGTACGCCTGCTTCTAATTTTTTTTTCTAAATTATTAGAAGAATGCCTGGATTTATAAACTATACAAGAATAGTTTATAACTAAATTCACGCTAATAAAATCCCTCGTAGCCAAAGTAGATAAACGTTTTAAGTAATACCAAAAAAATGACATAAATGTCAAAACAGTAGATTGACAGTAGTAAATTGAGGTTATGATCCTATAATGTTGAAAAATCTTCGAGAATAACATAATTATAACGTTTTAAATTAACCGTGAAATATAAATTTTATTTTAAGGCCGCTACTATATCGGCAATGTATTCCAACGTAGTAGTTCCAAGGTATGTCAATGGCTCCCTTAAGGTTAGGACGTAGAAAAATATCTCATCAATAACAGTTTTTTAAACTGATATCACTTTATTTACAGGCAGTGGACGAGACTGGCATGTCTGTGTCGTTCATTAACAACAATAGAAGGTCAAAAACTTCCACAGTCTAGTAAATCTAGTGATGGGATCTCACCCCCTCCTCGGATACCTAGAGGGCCAACTGACATTCTACAGGCTCTAGCATCAACAGTAGGTCCTGATCCGACGGCTGCACATTACAAGTAACATATTATTACTATAAATAAAAACTAATAATATTTTAAATGCATTCTTCAATTCTTTTTTTCTAAAGACAACCCGCACGACACAGTAACGTTCCTGATGTGGGAATTAGGAAAGTTACAAACTCAAAGAACCAAGACTCAAAACAACAATTTGTGGATCACACAAAGTGTTGTCTCATGTGGGGTTAGAACCCTCACTCAGTACAGTAAAATACACTGAGGTGACTACTTAAACTACTATGCCATTTTTGCTGAGGTAAATTAATTGATTATGGTTTTTCAGGTATCATGACGATCCATATTTGATACCATTATCAAACTTTCGTAAGAGAGCATATGCATTGTCTGCTGAAGCTGGTCGTAAAGCTGCAGCGTGGATAAGAGATGAACATGCAAACTTTTTTACAACCAGAGAATGGGACCCACCAAACAAAATAAAGACACCTTACTTTAATGCTGATCCTCAAATAGCAGCATTTGCTCCAAAACCTATATACAATGATGAAAGTAAAGTGAGTATGTTATGGTATATACCTAAATATATATTTTTATGTAGTAAGGGGCAAACAAGCAGATGTATNGGCTCTAGCATCAACAGTAGGTCCTGATCCGACGGCTGCACATTACAAGTAACATATTATTACTATAAATAAAAACTAATAATATTTTAAATGCATTCTTCAATTCTTTTTTTCTAAAGACAACCCGCACGACACAGTAACGTTCCTGATGTGGGAATTAGGAAAGTTACAAACTCAAAGAACCAAGACTCAAAACAACAATTTGTGGATCACACAAAGTGTTGTCTCATGTGGGGTTAGAACCCTCACTCAGTACAGTAAAATACACTGAGGTGACTACTTAAACTACTATGCCATTTTTGCTGAGGTAAATTAATTGATTATGGTTTTTCAGGTATCATGACGATCCATATTTGATACCATTATCAAACTTTCGTAAGAGAGCATATGCATTGTCTGCTGAAGCTGGTCGTAAAGCTGCAGCGTGGATAAGAGATGAACATGCAAACTTTTTTACAACCAGAGAATGGGACCCACCAAACAAAATGAAGACACCTTACTTTAATGCTGATCCTCAAATAGCAGCATTCGCTCCAAAACCTATATACAATGATGAAAGTAAAGTGAGTATGTTATGGTATATACCTAAATATATATTTTTATGTAGTAAGGGGCAAACAAGCAGATGTATCACCTGATGGTAAGCGATTATCACTGCCCATGGACACCCGCAACACCAGAGGTATCCCAAGTGCATTGATGGCCTTAGAGTGATGCGGGAAGGGGTATTCGGGTATCCTCTCTCATTCTGTGAAACACAAAGCAGGTGCTATTTCTCACTGGTTTTCTGTAAGGCAGTAGTATCACTCCGGTTGAGCCAACCCATTCATGCCGTAGCGTGGTTCTCTCATTAAAAATGGTATGTTTATATTTTGTATGTATATTGGTATGGTATATATTTATTAACTCAAAACCCTATAAACGAATACATTAATACATTTTAATACATTAAGATGTATCCTTATTTAAAAATAAGTTAGTGCTGTATTCAATGAAATATTGAAGACACACACATAAAATATCAAGTTCTTTAGGCTGATGCAAATCTTAAACTTATTATTCTATTAATTAAGAAAGGATTTAATAAAAATAATCTGTGTAAAGTAAAAAGGGTGACCTTATGGAACTTCCGTGTCAATCCTGTATTGCGGGGAACAACATTTTGTGGATTACTGTGATACTACTGCACACTTGATTGCTACATGAAGTCTTTACTAACTATTTTTTTATTTGCAACAAGTTGTTTTATTGTTTTACTAATTATTATTAAAGATTATAAGCTTCATACTAATATCGTATTTATCAATACATACGTATTAATCACATACAATATTTTCTAAAAGATATGGTCATAAAAATTGAGTCTTTTCATGTGACTGAACTGTTTTATGGGTAAAAGTAAAGAAACTTCTAATAGACGTTGTATGTATGTATGTGTTTCACAGGTTACAGAGGAAGACTTAAAGTACACAATACAAAATGCCTTACTAGAAGACTCTGTAAAGGTGTTTCAATTACTTGGTGGTGTAGAAGGTGTAAATAATGAGTTGAAGCTGCAGCTGCTGCAACTGGTGTGCTTTTATAACGAAAAGGAACCTGAATCCATGGAGTGGCTTGAAGAAAGATGGTTTTCTGGTAACACTCGGGACAGACAATCAACAACTTGGAGGTAAATTACTTTGAAATATAATACAAAATTCAAATATTTTGTAACAATTAATACTAATTTGTTTTCACTCTTGTTATATTATCAGATGTAAAATTCGGTAGGAAAATTAAGAGTACATTAAAAGGGAAAGGGCAATAAGAAAACAAAGACAACCCTTTATTTAAGGAAAGAATTTGTTTAATGTAGATGGTTTGGGTAAATATGAATTGAGGTTTAATCTGCAGTAGTTAGATAAAACCTGTAAAATTTGTTTTCAATTCAATGCTATTCCAAATTTTGTTACTTTCAGATAGTAATAAGAAACTGGGGGTTCAGACCCCAACTTACAAACTCCATGCTGTTATTAAGGATTTCTATAATCAGAAAAACACAATAACACTTTTGGCCCAACCCGACATTCATATTATATACAGACTAACAATTATATTATGTCACATATGTTTCCAGGCTTGGTGGACTGGCAGACAGTATCTTCACATCTATGGAGCCGAAGACAGCTGAAGCCTATTGTGCCTTAATTCAAGGCATGGCTAAATATTATCAGGTAATTATTTTGACCACAAAGTTTTTTTTAAGTTATTCTAGAGAAAATTATTTTTTATCTAATTGCAATTAAAATGCAGTTAAACAATATGGAAAAAATTAAGCAGACAATAAGAAATCATTGTTTTCTCGAAAACTCTTGAGATATTACTTTTGTTCAAGAATAATTAAATCGAGGGCTGCTAGACCATGCACTTTTTTGATAGTTTTAAGAAAATTTTAAACAATAATCTTTTCCAACATCAACATATTCAGTGGTTTTCGTGATTTTATTTGATTTTGATTTGAATGAGAGTCATGTTTTTATTCTTCCAGGCAGAAAGAGCACACGCATTGACCAAAGAAGCCATAGAGAACGGCGTACCATTGTCAACCAGTGTTTATAATGCGTTGATAAAATGTGTGGGATACTTACGGGAAGGTACAGCTCTTCGCATAGAAGCACTTAAAACTTTATTAGTGGAAATGGCAGAACAGGTATGTTTTTGTTTTAAAGTTTTGGACTAAACAGATTTTTAACTTTTGGATTCAGTGTTTTAATGACATTTATAGCCAGTAAAGAAAATAAATATTTTTTTATTATTTAAATAACGGATAATGTACTTTTAGGTACACAGATTCCGAAATCTTTTTGTAAAATATAATAAGCTATTAGATAAAACCTTAAAGATGTTTAAGTGCTTCCTGATACCTTAGATAGGGTGCTCTAGAAAAATACGGATTCATAATTAGTTAATTTAATTTAAAAACTAGTTTTTGTGGAAATTAACTATAGATTCGAATCACCTCATACAAGCTGTTTAAATACTGTATATTCACAAAAGGTAACGAAAAAATAATTCAAATTTACCTAATGTGCTGCTGTACGAATGTAAGGTATAAACCATTTATTTACCTAGGGTTTTTTTTATGTATTGACCTTTGCCAAAATAACTCTACTCTACTTGATGGAAAGCATAAGCAAAATCCAAGAGTGTTGGCCACCATACTTCAATGCTATTGCATCATACACATATTGCAATTAAAATCATTGTTATATATATGCTATTACATCATCATGCTGCATTATTATGCAGCATGATGACCCACACCATGGCGGTCTAGTCATGCTTCTGCATCATTCAGCCTCCGGTCTCGCACTCACCAACGAAACACGACAGCATGAACGCTCTCATTTTACGATGATTTTTCTGTGCGGGGTAGTACCGCCCCGGTCGAACCGACCCGTGCGTGCTGAAATCACAATCATGGTGGCTCTACTACCTTGAAACCTAATAATTAAATAAACACATACTTTTTTTTTTAAAAATAATTTTCTAATAGTAAAAAATATTTATTAGGGCTTAACACCAAACGATGAAACTTTAACGGCATGCCTGCACTCGATATCGGTGTGGGGCGGTGGCAGAGGATTGCAACAATTAGCGCTACAAATTGTGGCGGAGTTCAGACAATTAGGCATACATCCTGGCCTGACTGCCTATTACTACTTATTATGTCTATTCTGCAAAGAACGTGAGTATATCTTTGGCTATAAAACAGTTTATTGGTAGCCGTAATATTAGTATGTAATAATAATTTTTAGTGACACTACAAAATAATACAACTAACTGTGTAACTTTTCGCAAGTGTTTAACATATTCATGTTAGATAAACTACAAAGATACACGAGATAGAAAGGTACCGTCATATATGATCATTATTTTTTTAGTTTACATCTCGCAAATGGAATTTATGTTTGTGATGATAGAGTTTCTAAATAAATCGAATGTCCAACACTAAATTTTTTTTTTATTCCAATCAGTCATCTCTAAAATAAAATCTCCTTCAAACAAAAAAATAAACTCGTCAGCTTTAATTCAAAGATCAAGTTTTATCAAGAGATTTATGTAAATTAAATATTTAAATTTAGATCTGAACACTTTAACACGACGACGAATGGCCTTAACCCTCTCCTGAGAGGAGACCCGAGCCCAGCAGTGGGACATTATGGGTTGTTGTTTTTGTTTACTTTTTAACATTTTACAGGAGGCCCTCGTATTGACATATTGTCAGGAATTATAAAAGATTTAGAACAAAGGGACAACATAGATGCCGAACAATCTACGGACACAAACTTCTTCATCACCGCCATGGGTGTGTGCAGTGATCATTTACAGGTGATAACAATGCTATATTTTTAATCTGCGCATGTGTCAGTCCATGTTTGTGTGCGTGTGTATGTGTTATATTGAAAAATAATAGAAAGAAAAACATTCCCCAGTAAATAGTTAGTAGTAGTCTACCAAACCAATTGTTTATTTATTTTCTTCTCCTGTCGAATGTCTATCCAAAGGTTGCCTGGATGAAGTTGCTTTTAGCAATAAGGCCCATTGTATAGGCACCGGCACGAAAATTGGCCAGATTTCGACGTAGTGGGGGTTCGCGCATAGTACACTTATTGCAATAAATCAAAACAAAAAAAATCGAAGTGAAGACGACTGACGCTCCAATCACTTGCTTGGAACGGTGCTACTACAATCCTCGCGTCCCTCTGTCAAGTAAAAATACCTAAAAAGGAACTACTACGCATCTAACGAACCTGCGTGCCAGTCTCTTTACATACCGTAGAATCCCGATTATCCGAACAACGATTATCTCAACATCCGATTATCCGACTCATTCGTCTCAGCTCTAATTGTCAACTTAAAAATCTTTTGAATGTATTATGAGACACGTTAGGACAAGTTTATTGTCGCCCCCGACCATGTATTTTGACTCATTTGTTTCCCGTTTAACACTATACGGCACTCCTTTTTATCACTATTCTTATTTTTTCATTTTCTTTGATAGCGTTCAAGAAAAAAGTTATCTTTCAAAGAAATTGTTTACGTTTTATTGTTGAAAATCTAAAATGTCCAAGCGAATAAGATTATTACTGTCTCATAAAGACAAAGTGAAAATAATTGAGAGTACCCATAAAAAATGGTGGATTTGGCAGTAAGTTGGCACAAATGCATGGTGTAGAAATTTCCACGAAATCAGACATTAAAAAGAATTCTGATTTTATTATGTTATAGGTATATTTCTAACTAAAATATTAAATTACACACGTATTTAATTTATTGTCGTTACAGATCTTTTTTATTTATCGACGCTTAAAAAAACTATATCGTAACAAAAAAAAATTGTTTGATTTAACTTTGAAATCGATGTCTCATTTTTTAAATTTTCGATTGTACGAAATACCCCTGGTTTTAATTGATTCGGATAATCGGGATTCTAGTGTAGCTTCTTAAACATTCGTCTGTAATAATTATAGTTAGTGAACAATAAAGTCAAGCCTATCAAGTCTATCCAATTTTAATTGAATTCATCCAATTTAATTGATGGTTTCCAACATATTAGTTTCTATATGTATAAACAGCCTGAATAAATAGATTTATGAAATAAATTAGCTTAAAATCACTATTAATTAAATTAATATTTTTAGGATATAACTATGGCAGAAAGGTTACATGCATTACTAATGAAAGGCGACAATTACAAACTAGTGGGCGACGCGTACAAAGAAAGCATTTATTATAGACACTACGTGACAGTTGCCTGCAGGTATATGTTGAACATTTACCTACATTTAGACTAGTAATGTTAAATATATATGTACTAATATTTAAAACATTTTCTTTTATGACCAGGCATGCACCATTTGAGAAGACTACGGAGCTTTTAGATACTCTAGTCCCAAATATTTATGTGCCAGAACCATCTGTTATGGAAGAGGTATGTATGAGCATTTTATATATTAATACTTTCAAAGCCATAGTCTACAGAAAATGTTTAGGTTACCCATAAGTATATCATTGGACATATCACTAAATTCATTTTCATACTCTGTTCCAACCATTTGATAGCAGCTTGAAAACGTAACTATTTCCTAATCTGTAATTTGAAAAATGCGACAAAAAGAAATTTTGTACCATAAACATGCTCACAAAATTATAATTTAAAATATTTTAATCGCAAGTAATAATTCATACTTACGAACATAAGGAAGTCTTATACAAAAAATGTCTCGATTAAAATAATATTCACAAAAAGAATTTGTCAGAAGTGGGATTCGAACCCACGCCCTCAGAGAGGACCAGAATGCTCGCACTTACGTTTAGTAAGCAAGGAAACCTTGAGTCTGGCGCCTTAGACCGCTCGGCCATCCTGACATGTATTCGATGTAACGAAATTAACGACTGCTATGTAGAGTGACACAAAATATTAATGTAATGTTTTTTTAAATCAAATCTTTGTAAATAACTGCTGTTATCTTCATTTTTCAGTCCACCTAGTACTATTAAAATAATAAATAGACTTCATAGTATTAGATTTTACAAATTTAGCTATAACTTCAATTTCATCAATCAATCAGAATAAAAGAAAGTCGTGTTAGTTACATTATATATAACTCAGGAACGGCTGAACCGATTTGGCTGAAAATTAGTATAGATTTAAACATTATATTACATGGGTTTAAGGTATTATTAGGTATAAACATACAAACTTCATCTATATATATATAAATGAAACCCGTTTTTCTTGGTCACGGCATCACGCGTGAATGGCTGGACCGATTTCACTAATTCTTTTTTTGTTGTATTTGTTATTATTAGGAGAAGATTCTTACGGAGAAAAAATTATATAAAAATGAAACCCGTTTTTCTTGGTCACGGCATCACGCGTGAATGGCTGTACCGATTTCACTAATTCTTTTTTTGTTGTATTTGTTATTATTAGGAGAAGGTTCTTACGGAGAAAAATAATACTTACTATCAATTAAACTATTTTTATAATCAATAATCACAATATTTTCAAGAAAATAAGATAATTAGTATCACAAAGAATATTTTTTCCTTGGTTAAATTATATGCTTGAATTTTTTTTCGAACTCGAGTTAGAGAGAATTCAACTCGAGTAGATTCGAGTTACGTCCAACTCGGTTAGGTACTCGAGTTAACCATCACTAATCTGTGACATCACAACCATAACCGCGCCAACAAAGTTAGGTTAGGTAACTTTATAAAGTTTTTGATAAAGTTTGTTTTGTTTTAAAGAATAAGAAGATTTTTGTATGCTAAGTATAGCGAGACCAGGGAATTATGGATTCATTTTTATATGGAGGATATTATAGATTCCAGTTCAAATTGAATAGGTACTCATACCTAAGATAGGTCAGCCATACAAAATAAAGCATCATTGCTACGCTAAGGCGGTACCAAGTTCGCCGGGTCAGCTAGTTGTCTTATAAATGTAGATATTGTTTGTGTGTAGGAACTATTGATGTAATAATATCAGGTAACTGTACGATGCAAACATTATCTATATATTATAACTATGGTCTCATAATTGTGTATTTATTAATTATGGGAAGAAGCGAGGCAACCCCGATACAAGTATTCCTAATTACTTACTGGGGTTTGCCTCAATTTATCTAGTTTATGACAATGTATGAGAAATAATAAAAACATTTTTTTTAATTTACTTATAATTAAGGTAAATTAATAACAAACCCTTGTTAATAAAAGTATGCGTGACGGTTATTGTGGTAATTTAATTAGTAGTGATTTTTATCAGTATCTCGACTCATGTTGTCATGCTCACTGAAATGTCAATGCTTGCGGTGTCGTCGTGGGGCGAGTCGTTTCTTTCCTTCTAATATGGCGAAGGAGATGATGGCTGATCCATAGGTCATACTCCTGAACGGGTGATGCTTGTGGTCACTGGTCGGCTTAGACAGTACTTTAGCCTTTTTTATAAATTTGGTTCGTTCAACTGCAACTCTAGCTTAATCCAGTCACGAATTATTTTTACCAGCAGATTTTGCAACTGAATGTAAGTAGGTGTGCACTTTGAATGATTTATATGTTTAATGGGTTCAAACCTTCAATGGTATTACTGAGTGACTTTTTTTATTGGTACGTTACCTTCTGGAGTTACTACGTTACCATTTCAATAAAATAAAATTCAGGTGGCAACAGCTTGCATACTGTTAACCATTCATGTAATACTTACTAATACTATCGTACCTGAACATCAGACTTTTAAATTATTTGCCAGTATTCTTCTCATAGGGTTCTACGCATTTTGGAAACTGGAAATGAGGATCGACACAGGCAGGCAGTAGATTTCAGTGTTTTCACCTAATTCACGTTGACAATACGGTACATCTGTGGTGTCGTTTGTATAGAACTATGATTTTTATTTGGAGCTTCAATTTAATGTTCATAAATGTCATTTAGTGTCTTAATTGAATAAATGATTTTGAACTTAAAAAAAATTAAAAGGAAAACATGGAACCCTTATATGATCACTTTGTTGTCGCATCAAAAACGTATCACAAATATTCATATCAAAGCTCAGAAAATATTAAACTTCTTAGTTAAAGAAATCGAAAGATACAGCCGTTTAAGCTGCAAATTTTTGACACTCGCAAGGGAATCAAAACCACAAGGTATTTCACGTGAACTCAGAATCATGAAATTTGGTACGAACGTCCTACAATGTCATTCAGTCCCACAATGTCATCGTCTTAAACAAGCAGAGCTTATACTATGAAAGCCAAATTTACTGATACAATACTTATATACCTCTTACTGATACAATACTTATATACCTCTTACTGATACAATACCTATTTAGCTGCCTCGGTGGCGCAGCGGTAGCGTATGCGACTGCTGTTCTTGAGGTCTCGGGTTCGATTCCCGGGTCGGATAAAATGTTTGTCTGATCTGCAAATATTTGTTTCAGAATTTGGGTGTTTTCTATGTATGATATGTATGTATTTACAAAAAAAAATATATTTATTTATATCAATTGTCTAGTACCCATAATACAAGCTATGCTTAGTATGGGACTAGATGGCGTTGTGCGATGAGATGTCTAGAATACCTAGTTTTTTGTAAATATATACATATTATACGTAGAAGACACCAAGACTCCGAAACAAAAATTTTCAAATCATGCAAACATTTGGTTTGACTTGGGAATCGAACCCGAGACAATGTTTTTTTTTTATCCACAGATAATAAAATGTTTGGAAGTGGGTGGTGCTGGAGACCGGCTGGCACAAGCGTGGTCTCAATTGGTTGTATTCGGTCACGCCAAACGAGTGAGACTTGTTGAGAGATTACTAGACGCTATGATCAGCTGTTATGAGTACCAAAGTAAGTTAAAAAATGTGTGCATGTACTAGTGTACACACGTAAGAAGTGAAACTTCTTTATGGCCTTTTTTTTCGAAAAATGATTTACATGCAACTTTCCAGAAATTGGTCAAATAAAGTTAAATTAGATAAAGTTAAAAATAATACAATTATTTCACTTTACATTTTTGCTACTAAGATTATTACAGCATTTCATTAATTGTAACAGAATTATTGCTATCATTGTCATCGTTAATATATATTTTTGTAATTAATGGCTTATGGTAACTGAAATATGAAAAGCGACATGCTATCCCTACTCCGTTGGAGAAAGTGAAAGTACTCTTCGTAAGAACCAACCGTGGTAGGGGGCAAGAAAAAGATGGCGCGTAACGGATAAATGTGACGCGTAACCGAAAAATGTGACGGTATTTTTTTTCCAATGCCGATAAAGAAGTTTCAAAATCGGTTCACCAAGTAGAAGGTACATAAAAAATACAGTCAGATTGAGAACCTCCTCCTTTTTTAAGTCGATCAAAAGAATGCTAAACGAGCCTCTATTTTTTTTCTTTTTTTCATTTGTAACTGTCAACTAAGGCATGACGTCATAATTTTGTTCTTTACACAAAAAGTGTTCAAAGCCAACTTTCCGTCCGTATTGTGATTAAGTATCTCCTTTATATAATTATCTTTTTATAGATGAAGAAATAAAAATGAAAATGCGTTTAGCTGCCGTTGATATGCTAAACTATGGAGAGATGACTGAGGAGATCGAAGAGAACAAGGATCACAGAACACCCCAACAGAAGTATGTCTATTAGTATTATAAAAGAAGGCTATAAATTTTGCTGATTATTATTTATTGATATTTTAAGTAAAAGATTTAAGTTGAGAAAACAACTTTAAATTAAATAGATACTGTATGACCTGGTTATCGTGCAAATTAAAAATATATTTAAAAAATAAAAATCAATTCGTCTGTCCGGCTGCTTCATGCAATTTTGTTATATCTGGTCAAAAAAGTACAGCTTCATAAACAATATGCCCTACATTATTTTCATAGATTATCCGCTACAGCGCTGTGTAACATAATAGACATGTGCTCTGACACACAAGACGCATCGGACAGCGCTTGGGACTCGATCAGCTCAGCGCTGCAGCGCTTGAGGCGCGAGGAAGCAGCTGGCGTACCTCGAGAACCCCAGGCTTTGATTGAGGTAGCTCAAAAAGCCGCCACACTCGGAAAACATGGTATCGCAGCGGTAAGTTACTATTAATTTATTTCATCCAAAAATCGAAACAATTTTTCTTCATTAACAGTCATGCTCTTATCATGAAGACGATAAAACGCCGAGTGTAACACTAACCACTAGACGTAATGAAAGCCAAAACTAGAACCAAACCTGACAAGTACTGAGGTCTGAAAGTCAAATACGCATAAGTAACTAAATTAAATGCATCGGCAAAATCACAACACATAACAAACACAAATTAAAAATTGATCCCAATATCTCAAACAGCTAAATAAGTTTCTTTGAATTGTTGCTAACATTTAAATAGGAGCTATAAGGCCTTTATTATTATAAATTTTAAACTTATAAACCTCTTTAAAAATGTTAGTTTATAATAAAACTAGCTTTTGGCCGCGGATTCGTTCGCCTTTATGTCGATTATCTCGGTAAAGAGTAGCCTTACCTTCGTCAGGAATCAAAGTATCTCCAGAGCACATTTCATCAAAATCGGTGCGGCGGTTTTGCCGAGAAACAAGAACAGAGAGACAAACAGAGTTACTTTCGAATTTATAATATTTGTATATACTAACATCTTTCAATGTTCTTTAGACTGCAGTGACTTACTTAGCTGAATGCGGGTTCGAAGAAGCAGTGGCAGCTAGCGTGCAAGTACTAGGTACTATCCTGAACCGGTCAGAACAAGAAGTGGAACAAATGTTAACTCAGAAAAAAGTTGATTTTGCAGCGACGCTACAGCCGTCCGCGCTCGCGCTCGCTGAAGCTTATAACTTGTAAGTGGTACTTACTGTTAATGATAAATCGTTATTAATGTTTGTAGAACCATCTCAATAGCTCACCATGATGTGGGTATGGTGACCAATATCTTAGATTCTACTTATACTTTCCCACAAGCACAGTAGGGTCACTTTGGCAGGCTCATATACGTTGGTCATATATTTAAAAAATATGACTAAGTGCTATAATTTGCTTAAGAAGATTTGAACTGTAAACGATCTCCCAAAATGGTGTCATGTTGTACGCGAATTAGCTAATACGTTAAATTGATTACTGGTTTACTGTAGTGGAACATCTCATTGAAAACATAATATTATATTTTAAAAAAAACTCCAAAACCAAGTGTGGCAATTCACAACAAAGTTTTGATAATTCATTTTTAAAATAAGGATATTCTTCTAACTGAATTTGAGAAATCAACTGAAATACTAAGTCACAGTTTCTATTTTAAAATATTAGTCAATCAAAATTTCAATACCGTTAATTGAAATCCAATTAAAATGAATAATACTTACTTGATCATTACATTAGACGAATTGTAATCATACTATTCTTTTGGATCCTTTTTTACTTACTTATTTAAATACTCTTGATTTACAGAGCCAAAATGGGCACTCCACTCAGTCAAGATTCCACATCCCAATCATCATCGAGCTCCAGCGAAAGCGATTCATCATCTGATGATGAATAATTTCAATCATATTATAGTTAGTAGTATCTTTTAGTAATAAACGTATTTGAATAACAATAAATGTAGTTTAATTCTGTTTCCTATTTTCAAAACATTGCCTCAACCACTTGGTGACATAATTTTACACTTTATTGTTTTGTGTCTTAAAATTGGCTTTTGAAAAAAGAATGCATAAACAAACCATAGATTTAAAATAAAAAAGTAATGTTCAGACGAAGGCGTTTTTTTTTTTCATTTTGTATTTGATTGGCTTTACGTTTGATTTTTGAATTACTTTTTAATGTATCATTTAGTATTGTCTCGTGGCTGACAAAATGGACATAAAATGGTGGGAATAAAACAAAACAAAAAAAACTAATTTAATTGTGAGCAAACATTAAAAAAGGCATGTAAAAATAAATAACGTTACGTAATATACACATAAAAATATTTTAAATACCTCAAGACACTGTCGTGAGTAAAAAAAAAAGATTAAATTGGAACTGGGGTCGGAATAATTTATCAAATACTTTACCCCAATGATTCAGATTTGAAACATAATAATATACACTTTCGAAAGAAATATGTATTGTAGAATTTTGGACACTTTAACATTCACCTACATCGAAGCCCCTATACACACAGTTGTACCGTTAAAAACAAACTCAGTTTCCGTACTATCGGTGACAAAGTGTCAACAAATACCAAGAGGTGCTAACTATTTTCTAACTGAATAGTTTCGGAAAACAGTTTGCCCGTTAGTCGTATTCTAGACATAGAAGATTACATTTGTAACAGTACGGTGTGAACGAAAAATGTTATTCTTATATCTCATTAAAGTCCTTTTTACGGTAAGTGTTTACACTATTTACCCGACTGCGAAAGAAGGAGGGTTATGTTTTTCGAGTGTATGTTTGTATGTATATTTTTTGGGCACGCCCTAAAGCGTTTATATGTGAGTGGTGTAATTACGCATAATTTATTTGGTAAAATAAAGTTGTTCTTACCAGTAATTAATTATAACAATGTAACTAATGCTACACACACAAAGTGCAATGAATTTTGTTGATCGATATTGAAATCCCAATTACATTTGTTCTAATTCTCTAATCTAATAATCTATCTATATATCTAAATATCAATAAATCTAATGATTGAGTCAGCGTCAATTGTTAAAAAAACAATTGAGACTGACTCAATCATTTAACTTAACTAAGTTATGCATCACTTTTGAGTTAATTTCTTTTAAGGCATATCTTCTGCAACATAAATGGTAATAGATCCCCACCTAATGGTTAAAGAGATATATGAAGGAACGCTATTTTTTTATGTGGTTAAAAACCTTTTAAATGCATATAATAAAAACAAATAGGTGTAAATAGTAAAATTACTCCAGCAAATATTTACTCAGTATGTTTCTTACAGATCACATTATATGCAACCAAAGCAAATGGATACAATGCATACCCCAGTCCGTACGATTGTGGTCCTTACGGATTCACATGTGAGCGAAATAACCGAATAAAATTATGTACCGACTCTAAACCAGCAGGGCCTACATTTATTTGTCCGCGGGGAACATTCTGCAATGAGGATTCAACAGCAGTTTGCGAAGATGCTATCTCACACTTAGATCCGACGTTAACGAACCGAATAAGATGTCAACGAAACGAAAGAATTGCAAACCCTAGCGTTCCCGGCTGTAAAGCTTACATCTTGTGTGTACCCAAAGGCGATCGGTTACAGGCTCTTAATTTCAGATGCTCAGGAAATACACTATTCAACGGCATAACACGAACTTGTACTTCTCCAAGCAAATACAAATGTCCCTTATCAAATATTACCAAACCTAACCCGGATTTATACCACATTACCGTTAGAGATCAATTCAAATCTTCGGGCACCAAACTCTTGCATCAAAGTCTTCCGTCTATTGAATGTAAAAATTATAAATTCCGATTGACACAAGACAATCTTTCTAACCAAGTTACTTATTTCTGCCCTGCGCTTCCTCCGAGAGGGCACGAGACAATACGGTGTACGATATTCTCTAACCATTTCTGTATCACATTAGATAAAGATAATGAGGATCAATATATACTTGATAACACACCAAACCGCAGACCACGGATAAAGGATGAAAGAATATAATTAATAAATGCAGAGATAAGAAACCAGAACGCAATTTTTTGTGAATAAATCTTACTAAATCCAAAGTGTTTTCTTTTCATTAAGTATTTTCTTTCAAAATTGCTTACCAGTTTCATGTTTAACATATATAAAATTACTGCCTCGGTAAAGTAGTGGTGGCGGGTCCGGGTCGAACCAATGTTTTGAACTTGTTTCTATTGTTTTGTCATTGTTGTTGTGTTGTTAGGGTATTTCTATGACTAAAATATATATATATATGATACTGACAATCTGAATAACTCAGGTATATTTTATAATACCTAGGCAATGTATAGAATACCTGGGGCATCCAGGCAATGTATGCTATACCTGGTGCATCCAGGAAATGTATGCAATACCTGGGATGTTCAGGCAATGTATGAAATACCTATTGACCCACAGGAGTGACACATTTGAGTGGATCGCTTTTGACCAGTTCTCGTAGATAGCACATTACCGGCCCGCATTAGACATTGTATAATATACCTAGGCAAAGTATAAAATAAATATTATTTTACACATTACTTACACGTTTTAGATATTGTATACATTGCCTAGGTATTGTATAAAATACCGCATTATACAGATTGCCGGTAACATATATATTTTCAAGTGAAACAAGTTAAAGAATTAACACTAATTAGCTGATTATATGAATATACTTTTGTACTACATTTATAATATTTAACAAAGAAATTATTCAATAAACTTACCTATAATATTATTTTTCATGAAATTATAAATGCACAACTTATTCTACAAGATAGATGGGTAGGTAAACGTACCTTCAAGTACAAACTACATACTAGAACCATTGTTAAGTAATTATTACATCTATAGTGTACATACGTATCAAATTGTATCCACAAAAGTACTTGACTTATGCATAAATATGTTTTCGAAAAAATAAATTTTAACCAAACGAATGGTTTAGAGAGACAGACACGTTGTTTATTTTCAATACGATTATCACCGTTTTAAAATAAAATAGTCCAAATACTTCAAATAATTATATGTATATATTATTAATTAAAAATTTTATGTTTCATAATAAGTTATAACAAACAGAACAATAACAATTTAAATATTTAGCCTTCCTCACTATCTAAAGATACACACTTTTTCTTTTTCCTGTCGTAAATTTCCTCCGAAGAGCAACTTTTAATCTTTCGGCGATATTCATCTTTACTATTTTTAGTACACACATAATATTTCCTACAATCTTTTGGATGCGGAAACTTTCCCTCTTTTTTACACTCTAATTCAATGCTCCCAGAGTTTTCGCTTATATCAGATTTTGAAACAGATCCATTTCGGTCAATACTGACATTCCTAGAATTACTTAAAGGAGTATCTGATTGGTTCACATTTTCTTCACACTTCACTTTTGCCTTATTTAGATGGTAGCCATTCTGGCATTCTAATTTGTATCTTAAGAAACCATTTTTGTTATTTTTAACACAGATGTAATACACATTGTCTCTCAAGAAGTCCTTGAATCGTCCGTCATACAAACAGTGAAACTGGTGGTTTCTCACACAGTGTGATAGATTCTTTGTACACTGTTTATTGATTTCGCTGAATACTGTATTATTGGGACATTTGCCTACAACGGGTTGGAGTTTACCTACACAAATGTAAAACTTTTGACAATCTTTACTATCTGCGTATTTACCTCGTGGTAGTTTTAAGCAATCGACAGGTGATGTAGTATTTACAACTTTGCTGGCGTTTATTGTTCTTGGCGGATTCTTGGCATTAGCTAGAAGATGAACCACAGTCGTCAAGCTTGATTTATTGCTCATTTGATAACTCAACGAAGAGCTGACATTCATATTAATCATGTGTGATTCTGCAGAACTATTAGATTGTTTAATCTGCTTAGAGAAAATTTTGTACCCTGTTAAATTTTCCACTTTTGCTTCAGTTCCGTTTATTACAGATTTTTGTTGTTCTTTATTTATCCCGAATATACTTTCACTGTTGTTTGTGGAATTGTAAATGTTTTTCCTTTTATTTAACAAGGTAATATTTTTTGTCAAATCCGAAAAACTGTTTGCCATATATCCCGTATGTCCTACAACCATAGCACTATGAGGACTTTTATATCCTACATTATTATCAGATTTATTATTAACAGGAGTATTTGGTGATGTCGCATCTTTTTGATTAGCAAATTTATCATCAACTGTTGAAAACTCAGAATTTTCTGAACTTGTCTCGTTGTCGTGTATACTACCTGATAGTTCAATGTTTATTTGTTTATCTATGAAAGTAACATTAACGACGTCAAAATTTAAGTCTTCTCTCTTGTTTAAATCACTAGATGCATTTCGAAGTAAAGTAGTGTTTTGTAATTTCTCATTAAGAGTTGCTCTTTCTGTTATTTTTTTGGGTATTCCACTATTTAATTGATTTGGGCTCTTTAATTTTTCTGTTCCATTCGTTAACTTTATGTCGCCAAAAATAATATCACTGAGTATAGGTCGCCCCACAGTGTTATGAGTATCATTAATAGTTTCTACTATTGTAGCGGGTTCTGTTACAATGTTAAAACTTGTTTCGTTTAAATTAGTATTTCGTGTTACATTTGAGCTTACAGTTTCAAGTTCAACTATTTTGTCTGTATTATTCTGAATAATTGGTGCCATAGTATTTCTCACAATTGGATTCACTGTAATATTTGGTCGTTGTTTAGCAATAGATTCCATTGACATCAGTAATATCGATGTATTGTGTAAATTACTATCAACTGTTTCCTGAGTAGTTTGTGTCATATTGGAGCTCTCAAATTGTATTTGAAATTTATCTGACTCATGCGTATCAAACTGACTAATTGATGTTATTATACTGTGAGCAATTACATTTTCTGCAATATTTGACTCATTCGCCATAAACTCATTTGGCGTCAATAACATTGCTTTACTATCGAAATCATTTGCTACTGTTTGTGGAGTTCTTTGTGATATATTTAGGTTCCCCATTGGCAATTCAAGATTAGCTGATTTATTTTGAGTACTTATTGCCACAGTACTGGGCGAAATTCGTTTTACTGTAATATTAGGATCCTTTGTCGCCGTCGATTCATTCAGTAATGGTGATATCCGCATACTACCTAAATCAATTACAACTACTTGCCGAGGACTTTGTGCAATATTGTAGCTCTCCATTACCGTTTTATTTTTACTAAACTCTTCAGTATTAGGCTTACTAATTAATGGCACAGTACTGGAGGAAATTTGATTAGCTGTAATATTAGACTCGCTCTTAGGTTTAAACTCATTTGATGTCGATAATATAGCAGTAGCAATTTTTTGCGGAGGACTTTGTGTTATATTTAGCGTTGCAACTTTAGCTAAGTCTTCGATAGTAGGCTTACTAGTCGATGTCATAGTACTGAGTAAACTTCGGTTAACTGTTATATTTGGCTCCTTCTTCGCCGTAGATACCTTTGATGTCGGTAATAACGATATACTATCTGAACTTTTTAAGCTTTTAATTGGTGTTTCAACTTTAGCCAATTCATATATATTAGGTTGAACAATTGATCCCATAGTACTGGGTAAAATTGGATTTTCTAAAATATTTCTTTGTTTCTCAACCGTCGCCTCAATTGGTGTCGGTACTGTCGACATATTATCTAAATTATTTATAGCTACTTGCTCAGTAATATTTTCTATATTTGAGTTCATAATTTGCTTCTCAACCTTAATCAATTCATCATTGTTGTACTGGCTATTTGATGCCACAGTACTAGACAAAAAATGGTTTACCGCAATATTTGGCTGCTTTTTTACTGTCACCGCAACTGGTGTCGGTAAAGTTGACTTATGAGCAATTGTTTCCTGAGTACTTAGAGGTACGTCCGATCTCATGCTTTGCATTCCAACATTACCCAAGATTATATTATTTTGTATCATTTCTTCGGTCTTATTAGGCAAACTATCGTTTACCGTAATAATTGGTAGTTTTTCCATCGTAGCATTCGATGTCAGCAATTTACTTCTATCATAGCCTGTCCCTAATTCGATACCATCTGTAACAGAACCTGTAGTTATAATTTTGCTTATTTCAGTTTCATTATTAGGTGACAAATATGCAGCTTGGCTTAAATCTATTATTGATGCTGTCGGTGTTCGACTTGGTTCATTCGTTTTGTGAATGTTTGTTTCAGTGAATGGGTTTACAGTACTGATCAGTGATCCTGGATAAAAGTCACTACTTGAAGTGTTAGTGTTGCCTTCTGTATTATTTAAAGTAATATCGTCGTTCAGATACTCCATGGCAGTTTGAGTGCTTCCTAGTATGTTATTACTAGATGAAGGTTCCGTGCTCAGATTTATTAAATTAATGCTCTCTGTTACACTTTCAGTTATTAGTGGGTGTCGTGTCGTGGCATCTAGTTCCTTAGTCATTTCCGTGGTTTCTAACGGTTTCATAGTTACATAGCCCTTTTGTTCTGTAAGAAGAGTCGCATTTACCTTACGTAAATTAGTTAAATTGCTAACGCGTTCTGAAGTAGCCTCATTTAAGTAAAAGCTAAAATTTTCAAAGTGATTCATATTATCTCGTATAGTAACCAGTGTCGGTATTGGCATATTTTTACTCTTCACTTCATTATTCTCTTTGTTTGACATGTTCGAAGAAAACATTATTGATTGTATATGTGTATTATACACTTTGAATTCTTCCGCTTTGCTAATATTATTGCCTATATCAGACACAAATATATTTTCTGTGCTCATTTTATTTGGGGTCATTGAAGCGCTTTCTGTAGTCACAATTTTTTTTTGTTCTGTAATGTTCATGATCTTGTCAGACAGCTCAACATTGATATTGTAACCGTTACCAGGTATAAGTAATTGACTGGCATTGTCAGTATTTTCTATTGCTTTTACAGCTTTATTTGTTTCCATAGTGTCACTAGAAATTTCACTTTGTTTTCCGATAATAGTAACTTGATGACTGCCTTTACCATCACTATATGCTACAGCTTCAAGTTGTAGTACAGGTGTTGTATTTTGTGACGTTTCATTGGTTGCATCAATATTAATCGATGATATGTTAGGAGGTGTTGAATTAGATTTTGCCTCCATATCTATCGATACATTATATTTCGTGATCGTAAAGTTTGATTGCTTTTGTACTGAGTCAACAGTTGTAGCTGATTCTATGCCCATATATTTTTTTCCGAAGGTAGTCAAATCATTTTCTAATGTCACCATTGTTTTTGGTTTTTCAATTGTTGGTGTAACAAATGAATTTAAATTGTTTATGTTAATTTCGCCAATAGAAATTAGTTGCTCGTCTGTGCTTTTG
Organism: Hyphantria cunea; assembly: GCA_003709505.1. NCBI lineage: Eukaryota > Metazoa > Arthropoda > Insecta > Lepidoptera > Erebidae > Hyphantria > Hyphantria cunea. Next base: position 818,713 of record PKRV01000128.1, read on the forward strand.
ACTGGTGATTCTGTTGCTGATTTTTGACTGTTATTCATTAAAGGTGTTCGAAACGCAGAAGCAGTTTTAGTTATTTGGCTGTTGGTTAAGTTCATTGTAGGTTTCATATTATGATTAATAATTTCATCAGTGTTAAATGGATCTGTAGTAAAATACACTTGTTTACTTTTATTAATACCATATTTAATTTTGGCATCTTTAATTGAAGCATTCTCTTTGCTTTTCAGTTCTATATCGCCTTTAAGCCCTGCTATGTTATCATCGTTAACAAATATTGAAGGTGTCGTCATTTTAAATGTAAATCCACTTGAATTTTGCATTGTATTGTTTGATTCATTTGGAGAAACACTTTCTAAAACTAATTGCGAGTCAGACTTAGTTGATAATTTAGTTGTGGTGTGATTTTCTACTGTTTCATGTATATCCGAGGAATTAAAAGTATTGTTAATTTTTGTGACTAATGGCACTTCAGCAAAAACTACTTTCACAGGTAATAAATCTTTTGCTACAGCCCCAGACGCAATGACGTTATCAACTTTGTCCTGACCGTTATATTTAGGACTTGTTACTAAATCTGGTTCAGTTATACTTAGTTTATCAATAGCCATTTCACTCACATTCGCTAATATGGGCGCTGAATCATATATGTTATTCAATAATTCCTGATTCTCTGATACATTGAAATCAAATTTCCGATCTGTTACCTTAGTTTTGTTAAGTTCGTTGGTAGTATTCTTAAGTTCATTTATAATTATTGGTCCGTCAGTCGAAGTTACGGCCTCTTTTTCAGAATTGTTCGGAAAATTCAAATTCATTGCAGTTATTTCTATCGGTTTGACTGTAACTTGCTGAAGTGTGTGGCTATATTCGTCAATTTTTCTTAGATTTTCATAGGTGCTTGCAATAACATGATTACCAAGGTCCGTATCATTATATTTGGAGGTTGTTGCAACAACTGTTTCAAATGTGCTAATTGTATCGGTTGTCAAATCACTGTTGTTTCTGGACATAGGAACTGTTTGGAATATTTTTTTCTGAGAACCAAGATTTTGTGTTGCAGGTATGGTTGATGAATTGACAGGATCCAGATCTAAGTTAAAAATTCTTTTAAAACTAATATTTGGCAATGACGTAGCTAACTCTGCTACCCCAAAATTCTTAACTAAAGTTTGGTTTAGCTCGTAATCGTGCAACTGATTTATTTCTTTTGTTGTGTTAACTTTGTTGCTAGTTTTATTATTTTTAATAGCTCTGGTTTCTTCAATATACGTGATATTTTCTTTTAATGTCGAAACTTTTTGAAAAACATTCAGTGATCCATTAGTTGTGGTATCCACATTAATATTAGGATACTTATCAGTTGTGTTAATGATTTTTTCTACTTTAGGAGTTACAAAACTTATTTCGGCAGTACCATTTTTGAAACTTACTAAATTAAATAGTGGAACAATGTCTTCATCCAAAAACGTTTTATTTCCTCCTGTAAATTCATCTTTCAAATGTTGTAATATTTCAGTATTGTTACCATACAACTGATTTATTTCTTTTGTTGTGTTAAACTTATTGCCAGTGTTATTTTCTTTAATAGCTTTCGGTTCATCAATAAAAGTGATATTTTCCTTTAATGTTGAGACTGTTTGAGTACCACTCAGTGCCCCATTATTTGAGGTATACGCATTAATCTCAGGATGAGGGTACTTATCAGTTGTGGTAATGTTTTCTTCTATTTTAGGAGTTACAAAAGTTATTTCAGCAGTACTGTTTTTGAAGTCTACTAAACTAGATAATGGAACAATGTCCTCATCAAAAACTTTTTCATTTCCTCCTGTAAATTCGTTTTTCAAATGTTCTAATATATCACTATTCAATCTGGACATTGATTTTTCTTTCGTCGGCAATTCTGTCACATATATTTTATCTGGTGGAGGTAATGCAGTAGTCCATTTATCTGGCGGTATTGTTATGGCATCGACACTTTTATCAGTTACATTAGAAACACCAATGACGTTGAGGTCTGTAGCCACTTCTACTTTCGGAAATTCGCATTCATATCGATTATTTTTCTCACATACTGTTGTCGGAGGACACGGTATGATGAAATCGTCAATAGTGGACGACACTCCGCCGCCTAAGTCCACACATATCATGAAATGAGTTGTGTTAAGACAGTGGAAAGGTTTGCCGCCACAATCTATGTTCGTTGATAACGTTTGAGATATTGTAATTAATACCTGAAAATTTTGTACTTTCAATTAATATTGTGCCGCAAACAAGTATATTAGTACAGATATAGGATGATTTAACTAGATCGGGTTTTTCTTAAACAACTATTTGCTATCATTCTCTTATCTGTGATGGTTTAAGTACATAAACATCAGTTCTTCGTATAAAATCACAAATATATCAAATATAAAAATGTATTCAGAAAATTAACTGTTTTTAAAAAGAACTATATTCGTTTTATCTTAGAATCACTTTCTTCAAACTTATCGTAGGGTGAGATCTTCGCTTATTTAAAAACACATCAAACAACTTACCAAAAACAAAAATCCCATAAAGTCGATGAATTCGTGAGCCATTTTACGTCAAAACAATTCAAAAAGGCCACATTTATTCCTTTTAATTTCGTTGAGAGTCGTCTCGTGCAGTTTGTCTCGCGAATGGCAGAACCAGTACATTATTAATTGATGTAAATATGGTTGTGAGGCAGCATTGTTAGCATAACGTTTACCTACATCATATAAGATTAGGTCGACACTGTGCAAACAGTGTTGACACCTTATTTCCTGCGACTCCTCACTACGTATTGTTGTGATACAATTGTATTCGACGAAGAGAACTATATAATTAATGACAAGTGCTTATTTGCTTTAGACTTAGTTTATAATTAGGTGTAGGCACTGCACTATATTTCATAGATTCATAAGTTCTGACATAATAATTTATACTAGATATCGTAAGGGATAGTAATTTTAACTCGGATCTTATTTATCCAAATTAAAATAAATATATGTACTTAGTCTGGCCATAAATACGGTTAGAATTAAAAATAAACAAAACATTACTTTTGAATTTGGAAGCATGATAGCTTTTAATACGAATGTTCAATGTTTCCTTATTTTCGCGCCAATATAATGAAAAAAAATTTGTTTGTGACAGAAAAAAATTTGGCCGTCCACGTAGTGTTCGTACAAAAAAGGGGATCAAAACAGTAAGGAAAAGAATTCGAAGAAATCCTGTCCGAAAGCAAAAGATTTTATCTCAGGAGATGAAGATAGCACCTAGAATCATTTTAAAAGATGACTTAAGACTTACAGCCTATAAGAGACGCACATGTCATTTCCTAAATGATAATTTAACAAATAATAGGGTAGTAAAATCAAAACAACTACTTAAGAGGCACGCAAATGGAATTCATAGAAGTAATTTGTTTACGGATGAGGTTTTTTTACAATTGAGCAATATTTTAACAAACTAAATGATCGTATTTTTGCTGAAAGCTCTACTTCACAATTAGTCAACTAATTAAAACGTGGGTATTATCCGACTTCAGTAATGGTTTGGTGGTGGGTTAACTAGAAAGGAGTGACTGAGCCACATATTTGAAAAAAGTATCAAAACATCGGCACAAGTATATCAAAATACCATTCTTGAAAAAGGTAGTTAAGCCCCTTAACAGCACCGTGTTCAATAACCAACAGCTCGGCTCGACTCGGCGCCGGGTCATAAAACTCAATCCACCCAAACTTGATTAGAGACGAAAGTTTCGGCCTTCATCAGAGCTGAAGACTGGCCGTCATCTAGTCCAGATTTTAAATCACTGGATTATGATTTATGGTCAGTTTTAGAGAGGAAGGTTTTCTCTTAACGCCATGATAATTTGGAGTCCCTAAAACAATTCATACGATTGACAGTGAAGAATTTTCCCATAGAAATGGTGGGTGATGCTATTGATAACTAGCCTCAACGTTTAAAGGACTGTAATGCAGTCAATGGCTTCGAGTAAGCTCTATATATTTTCAATGGTTTTATATTGATGTAATGAACTAACACATTGTTATAGTCATAAATGTTACGTACAATAAAGAAAATGCTGTTTTTCTTTCTAACAATATTTATGGGAAGAGTATACCTTTTAAGGTTGACTCACCATAATATTTTTAAGGTAAACAAATTAGTTCACGCTGTTCTGACATTACGCTACGAGCAATAGGAGACGCAGATCTGCTTATATTAACTTGACGAACAATGTTTTTGATAAAAATTAGGCGCATTTTAAAAATCGCATATTTATGCAATATACCTATTACATAATCTAAAGATTATGATACATTACGGATTGCAATCTTGCAATGTCAAGATCTCAAACTGGCGTATCATGCGGAAATTGATAAAACTGAATATCTTCGAGAATTTGTTTTCTTACACAATGAAAGACAATAAAATCCTTTTAACCTTCTATGTTACATGTTGATGTCTACGATACGTAAATTGCTCGTTAGCCTTAAAATATTAGCATTTTTTGTCTAAATAAAGAAAATTACTATTTCAACTAATGTAACTAGAAAGTTCATACCTGTACATATGAAGAACTAGCTTAGGCACAAGCTAGTTCTTTACGCCCGCGTGTATTTTGATTATCGCGGTAGAGCGCGCCTATGTTCTTCCCTAAGAATCAAAGTATCTCTTTGCCAAATTTTATTTAAATCGATGCAGCCGTTTAACCATGAATGCGTAACATACAGACAAACAGAGTTACTTTCGAATTTATAATAGTATGGAAGTGTGATTTTAATTATGGTTTTGTACGCTTTAAAATCTCAAAGAACACCGATTGGGTTCATTTTTTGTCACGAAACATAAGCGTTTGAAAGATTTTTACCTCTATTTTTCGCGTCATTGGAAGTGAGGTATAAAATACATATCTCATTTCCAATCGATGCAACCTCAATGCGTGGTAGCGACACACAGTGACCCCTTTTGGGGGCAGCAACATAAACATCGGGTTTCCACACAGAATGGGGCCATCTAGAAACCATAGATGTCCTTAGGTACGTCGGGGTTCCAGCATTTTCCTTCCTAGTGTGCACCTATATATAAATTAGCATCAATCAGTATCTGTTAAAAAAGCTAAGTCCAATTGTACGCTACATTTATAATTTGCTAGTTTGTGACAGTAATAAAAAATTCTAAGCTGCTAAAAATACTAAACTTGATGTAAAAAACGACATTCTGAGATCATTGAATGCTGTAAGGTTTTATCTGTCATCAGAGTACATAAATAAAGCGAGAAGAATTTAGGTACGTACAAGGAAGTTGTGATTCAGGTCAAAAATATTTTTTAAACCACTATTTATCAGAAGTAATCAGAACTCACACATCCCATATCACCCAGAATAGTTTAATATTTAGTCAAGANCAAGCGTTTGAAAGATTTTTACCTCTATTTTTCGCGTCATTGGAAATGGGGTATAAAATACATATCTCATTTCCAATCGATGCAACCTCAATGCTTAGTAGCGACACACAGTGGCCCCTTTTGGGGGCAGCAACATAAACATCGGGTTTCCACACAGGATGGGGCCATCTAGAAACCGTAGATGTCCTTAGGTAGGTCGGTGTTCCAGGGTTTTCCTTCCTAATGTGCACCTAGTCTCCGGCTACTAGTACTCCGGTTTTAATCGGTTCGAGTCCGACATGCCATTAGGAGGTGGTATCCGAAGGGATTTCCGCATGGGAAAATAAAAAGTTACAATGAAAGCTCCTCTATTTAAGACAGAAAAAGATCTGGCCGTCCGCGTAGTGTTCGTACGAAAAAGGCGATCATAGCAGTAAGGGAAAGAATTCGAAGAATTCCTGTCCCAAAGCAAAAGATTTTATCTCGGGAGATGAAGATAGTACTTAGAACAACGTCGCGTATTTTAAAAGATGACTTAGGACTTGCAGCCCATAAGACATGCACACGAGTCATTTCTTAACTGATAATTTAAAAAAGAATAGGGTGGTAATATCAAAACAACTACTTAAGCGGTACGCAAAGAGAGGTTAGAGAAAACTTTTGTTACAGATCAGATTTTTTTACCATTGTGCAATATTTTAACGAACAAAATGACCTTATTTATGCTGAAAGTTCTAAACAAGCTTCCCAATTAATCAACAGAGTACAGCGTGGGTATTATCCGACTTCGGTGATGGTTTGGTGGGGTGTTAGCTATGAAGGAGTGACTGAGCGAATTTTTTGTAAAATAGGTATCAAAACAACAGCAAGTGTATCAAGATACCATTCTTGAGAAGATATTTAAGCCCCTTAACAACACCATTTTCAGTAACCAAGAATATTCCTTTTAGCAAGACTCGGCGTCGAGCCATAAAGCTCGATCCACCCAATCTTAATTAGAAAAGAACGTTCCGGACTTCGTCAGAGCTGAAGACTGGCCGTCATCTAGTCCTGATCTTAATCCACTGGATTATAATTAATGATCAATTTTAGAAAATTAGGCTTGCTCTTTACGTCATTTTAATTTGGGGTCCCTAAAACAATCCATACGATTGGCAGTGAAGAATTTTCCCAAAGAAAAGTGCAAAAGTATTGAAAGAGTGCGTGCTGCTATTGATATCTGACCTCAGCGTTAAAAGAGCTGTATTGCAGCCAACGAAGACTTCTTATAAACTTTATATATTTTTTTTAATATTAATATATGAAATTAGCATCAATCAGTATTTGTTAAAAAAGCTAAGTCCAATTGTACTCTACATTTATAATTTGCTAGTTTGTGACAGTAATAAAAAATCCTAAGCTGCTAAAAATACTAAAGTTGAAGTAAAAAAAGACATTCTGAGATCATTGAATGCTGCAAGATTTTATCTGTCATCAGAGTAAATAAATAAAGCGAGAAGAATTTAGGTACGTACAAGGAAGTTGTGATTCAGGTCAAAAATATTTTTTAAACCACTATTTATCAGAAGTAATCAGAACTCACACATCCCATATCACCCAGAATAGTTTAATAATTAGTCAAGATTGTCATCATTGTAAAACAAAAGGTATGAAAAAACGTGATAATTTGTAACAGTATGTATATCACTTATTTTGTGTCAATGTGTCACCTTCGTTTTTTACCCGACTACGGCAAAGCCAAAAGGAAACGTAATATTTTTTTGTATGTTGTATGTATGTATAATGTTTTTGTTTGTATGTTCCACCGTAACAGTAGTACTTAACCGGTGTTATTGAATAAATATCAGTAATAATAATAATAACGAATAGATGCCCTTGACAGATAAATCCGTACATTGCTGTCTGCATTCCGAATGCATCACCCATGTTCATCGGTTTTGAGGTTGTGTACTCCGCTAAAGTTTGGGGCTCGTGGACTATAAAATATCAATATCCTACGCAATGGCGAGATATACAATCTTAGAGAATATTTTCTACATACGGATATGAAAGAGCATCGCAATCTAGTTGCAGTGGTTACCGGATTCACACTCTGGCAAAAGAGAACTGTCGCAAACATGTAGTACTTAGTACTAATGATCGCAAGGAGGTATACAAGAGCAAAGGACTTCATGGTCAGTTTTATCGGGCCCTAAATGGGCTTAAAATAGACTTCAAAGCGTCTATGTCTTGGCCACATTATGGTGATCTCTCAAAATAAACCGAAGGTTTTGTTTGTGCGATTGTGGACGAAGTGATCATGACGAATGTTTGGCGTTGTGTTGACAAATTTTAGAGAAGATTTTTAATTATGACCCGTGTTACTTGCTATTTAAATTTTGTCATATTTTTACGTAGTCTGTTTATAATTATTTCAACTTTCTTATGTTGAGTAAATAAGAGTCCAAATGACACTAACGCATTAAAAGATGGGGCATAAGTGACCTCCAATAACGGTTACCTTAATTATCTAAACTACTTGCGTAGTGCGAAATCTTCAATGCAATCAAGAAATCTGTTGTGCTGATATCAAATATATAAAAATAAAGAAATTATTTTTAGGATATATATCCTAAAAATAATTTTCATTATTTACGCAACTATAACTAATTTTATGTTTAATATTTGAAAATATTCTACATGCATAGTATTTCTGTCATGTTTGTTGCATAAGAAATACGTTAAGCTTATGTAATAGGCATCTAATGCCCATTACTTCTGCATACCAATCGCAATTGGTGACTATCTTTTTATCTACGCCAGTACTACTCATGCTAAATATTTGAAATATATCTAATCTAATCTTTAGTTATATTATAAATCCATGTGCTTATTTGTCCTTGCACGTGACGGAGTCGCCCCAATGAATTAACGTATTTTAACACGTGAATATAATTCTACTTAGAGGTTGTGTTTCTTTCCATTGTAGGTTTTCTTCTTCACAGTCCTAAAGATTGACCTTACAAGTCGTATTATGCATAAAGGAATGCAGATAAGTAGGTAAAAGGTTGTTCATTTAGCTAAATAATGACTGTAGGATCAATGATACTGGGTACCTACAGTCTAGTCAAAATATCAAATAAAAAAAAATTTCATCAATCGTAAAACATCGTAACAAGAGATCGAGCCTCCTAATTCTTTTAAAGTCTATGATTATAAATAGTATACATATATAGCTACTTTTTTAAGTCTTTTATTGCAAAATATATACAAGATAGATAAAAGGTCGGTCGATAATAAAAGAAAAAACCAAAACTATTTCGCAATTTAATGTAAGAGTGTGTGAAAGATGATGTCAAGTAATCAAGGAGATTGGAAAAAGAAAACTCATTGCACCGACTTAACCGTAGACTCGTAGGTACATTATAACGATTAAATTAATGTTGGCATCATATAGAATAAATGTGAGTTCCTTTAAATAGCTATTATAATACCTAACCCAAGTACATGAAGCAAATCTATTTGTGACAGATAACTAAGTTATTATACCTAATAATAGTAAGAGACCTACTGTTATTTGCTTTGCATTGCGCAACTGCAGTACCTTAACAAAATTTTCCATCACTGTGCTATTTTCCATAATAAACAAAACAAGATAATAATGTAAAGAATTTATTGCGCACGTTTTTTGACATTAATATCTGATTTTATTGCAATCTTTGAAAACAGATTGAATACATTTACACTTTCTTGCATCAATAATGTTTAAGTTTCATCGTAAGATTGCGTAGCTTTAAGGAAAAATATATATATAATTTTTTTGCAACACTAACAACAAGTAACTGCCGTTATCAGTAACCTATCACCGGTTTCAACTAGAGAAAGGTTATTGAAAACCGTCTGAGTTTACTTTGAAAAGAGTATTTGTGCTTTTTCCACAACTAATACTTGTCGAAAAATGTTGATCCTCATATCAATTAAAGCATTGAATTTCCTATTCATTCTAAAAAAAATAGAGACTATCTGCAGTTTTTACTAGAGATAAGTTACCTATTGAAAACGGCCGTAAGATAACTAAGAATGGCTGCTTTACAAAAGAGAAACAAATTATTAAGTTTCATATTACAAGGTAATATATTTGTACGAATGTACTTAGTTTTTTAATTCTTAATTTGTGCAAACAACGGTGCGTGGTATATTGGTGATTGGTGGTTTCCATGACCGATGAAGCAAGAAAATTGTGGATATAATATTTAAATGAAACAATGGAATCGTATGCAATATAATATATTTCATTTAGTAAATAAATTAAATATGTATTTAATTACTTTAAAATATCTATAAGTTAAGTTTAATAAACTAATTATCACATTTTCAGCACAACACATGTTATTATTCGTATCCCAGTTTTTTTTTATTACAAGATATTCAAAGCCCGAGGCAGCCACATATACCAGGCATTGTCAATCCCTTACAATGTTTTTATAGAAGTCTACAAATTATGTAACTTGTTTCAATAAATAATATCAACATTTTCTTGATTGTTTCATTAATTTTAATTTTTATTAAAGGCATTATTTAGGTAATTGCAAGTGGTCACACTAAAAATTTTCTTAGATCCAACTTGTTTTTTTTTTAAAATTACACACACTTAAGATATTCATCGATTACCCATCTTAATTTTTTTTACTTTAGTTGTGTAGAGATAAAATACTGCTACTGATAGCCAGACAAATGTAGTTATAGATAAAATGATGGCTAATATAAAAAGAGTGAACTGTAATCCTCGGGGATTATCGACGATAAATGAAATCCCCGTCACGAAGATCGCGAGACTTAACCCGGAGATCGTCTCCAAAGAACTATGGAGTTTCGGCCACTTGCGAGCACCCACAAAGTCTTGTACGGTTGATTCCCAGCAGCAAGATATTGCGCCATATCCAAGCCCGGCTACCACACAGCCAATAGAAAATGAGTCGTGGTTGTCAGCTCTCGATAAAACTGTAAAATTTAAATAAAGTAGAATAAAAAACATAAACAGCATAACAGCATTGCCTTAAATAATTACCTACATACTTGTGCCAATACTGAAGCATAATATTAGGTATCTACTAAATATTACTATTTAATTATAACATAAAATTTATAGCATCTACTATAGACTTTATAATAATCTACTCTGCTCGAAATACATACATGCACAATACTCATAAAAAGTTTTAGGAGACACTTCTTAAATTCCTCTTCTCTGAAGGTTTCAGAGCGGGAATTAGGATGAAAAACCGAGAGAAACCTCGAATAAGAAAAATCTTAACCATACACAATCGACTCTGTTCTATAAATGAAGCTTATTTTATCTTTACTTAGGTTCGAGTTAACTTGAGAGACTTATCTCTTATAATAAATTATTATTTGATGCACGGAAAAACTCGAATGAGTTTATGTGGCATCTTTCATGTAATTTATTGTATACTTTACAAGGTTTCAATAAATTAAAAAAAAAGAAAAAGAAAATTACATATGCTGTCTAATACTTACGAATACATGCGAGTGTAGAAATGAATAAGCCAGCTAGTGCTACAAACTTGAAGTTTCGTTTAGGCGTCTGCGCCAGCCAAGGAGTGCACATTAAAAAACATATCCAGGAAAAGCCATACAGAGTCATAATGAAGTTGGAATCCGCTATTGATATTTTTGGATGCATTTCAGAAGCAATCATAGGAAGTGACACCATTGCTACTGATGTTAAACTTAATTTAGAAAAGTACATCAATAAGGATGGATAAAATTTCCAGCTTGACAAAGATCTCGTTAATGGTTTTAGAAACGTGTCGTTAATGTTATATATAAAGTACGTTAATCTTCTTTTCATTGTGTATATTTTGTACGAGGGCATCCACATTCTTCTCCTCAGACCAGCGTAAGCAGACTGACAACGAAAACTAAATGAATTAAACACTTTTTCCCTCTGAATATCAGTTACCGGTGATATATTGTCATAAGTAACTTCAATTTCGGTGTATTCTCTATGATCGGCCTCATCTTGTTCACTTGTATGTGAGTCTCTCCTAAACTGTTTTGATATAAAATCATCTAAATTGTCACTTAACATACTCAGTCTCTTAATAGCAATGCTGAGTCGCTTTTTATTGTTAGACGAGCCAGCTTCTACTTTTGAAGAATCATCGCTTTCACTGTCTTCGTTTTCAGTTCCTTCGCTATCACTTTCGTCGCTTATATTATCCTCATTCTCTTCGGGTATTTCTGGTAATATTTCTACTCCAAAGATATTTCTACGTTTCTCCTCAGGACTAGGGGGTGGAGTAATAGTTGCATTTGTTTCACTATCGTATTCAAAACCTTCTTCATGCTCTGAATGCCGGTGCAAATTATCATCTGATGGACTTTTCCAACATTTTTTACTCAAGTCATGTAATTGTAGTTCTGTTGAATAGTATGTTGGATCTGTGCCTTCATTACTAAAAACAGAATAAGTTTTCGCTACGTCACTGTATCGAGAAAATGAGATCGGTCTTAGGAATTTCTCTTCAACTCTAAGTAACATTATCGCAGGTAAGGTTTGCAGCATTATTGCTGCCAAAACTATGTAGGAGTGAGAATACCCGTAGAAATTTACTAGTGCTGTAATAATATGTGGAAAGACTGCCTGTCCCACGGCCTGACCGGCAAAACATGCACCTCGAATTATTCCAAGTCTAGAATCGTATGTGTCAAATATCACAGCATCTATTTGCGCAGATATCAGTGATGAACCCAAACCTACAACAAAGAATTTAGTAGTTTAGGCGCAAGGATCTTAAACGCTAAGAGGCACGATGACAGTAGCCAAGAACCACTAAAATTATGTATTTATACGATGAAATAGGGTTCATAGAGTATGAAAATCGTGTTTATTTTCATATTTAGAGCGAGATTAATAGTTAACTAACAAAACAAAACTACAAAACACAGCAATCTACCATGTCAAGTTGAACACCAATCAGAGCGAGTTACGTCACTTATGTATAAAAGTCACTTTGTTCGTAAGTAATCGACGATGATTTTACTGTTTTTATGAGTATAGCTCATAAAAACAGTATTGGCACTGGTTGACAAATGGTGAAGTTATGTTGTGCTGAAAAATACCCTGGAAGACAAACTATTCGAGTAGCTATCGTTAATTTAAGTTTTACAGCTTATATTTACTATGAAATTAATCTTTACATACATTGGTCTAATTACCTTCTCAATATTTTATGAATATGAGACAAATTATAGGAATTCTACAATCGTGCATATTATCTTAATGCATCTTATAAATGTATTCTTACCTCCTAATATGCCGTAGACATAAGGTTGTAATCTAATGGGTATGACTGCGCAGAGTAGCAAGCTAGAGACCACCATCATGAGTCCCAGGAATGCCATAACCCGGTAGCCCACGACTCCACCCCATGAGTCTGCCGCCTCTCTGAACCAGCATTCTGAAATAAGAGTTATACTTCTTGACGTCTTAATATTTATTCGTCTGCAGTCTGCAGAAAATCATAGGAATGTATCCAAACTGGTAGATTCATAAATACCTTTATACTGTGATAAAATCAGTTTACTTAGGAAAACAAATAACAAGCTAACCTAATTTAAATTAATAAACAGAGCATTCTTTGTTAAAACAATCAATGCTTGGGAATTGCGTTCTACCTATGAATACTGCTTATTTGATTTAACAACGTCAACGATTATAGTATACGATCCATTCTATTCGATTGTATTTATATTTTATTTATAAGCCTGCCAAAGTGAATCTACTCTGCCTGATGGAAATCATGACCAAAATCCATGCGTATTGGTCACTATACTCATTGCGAATGCAAATAATGCAACTGTGCAGCATGGTGACACACACGATGGCGACCTATTGAGATGCTTGTACATCATTAAGCCTCCGATCTCACACTTACCAACGGAACCACAATAGCACGAATGCTGTCATTTTAGATTGGTCTTCTTTGCGAGTAGTACTGCCCCGGTCGAGTGAACTCGTTTCTGCTAAAATCAGCGTGACTCTAGTACCTACCTAAACTTTGACTTTTACAATTTGAATGTTTTATTGATTTCTTTACTCCTTAGGTTACTTTTAGGAGGTTATTTTTAATCTAATAATCATAAAACAATGACAAACGTACGTACATATGCCATGGTGTACATATTTGGTTTGATGGCATACCGTTATATTTTTAAAATGAACACCAATTTGTGTATAATGTTAATTGCGGAAAAAAAAACTTGCAATGATAGTATTCTTTTGAGTTATGAAACTTCGAGGGCTTTGCTTTATAAACATACATTAAAAACTTACGTGTAAAGTTGTATACGAGTATATAGATTGTCGGAGTTGCAAATCCCAGCCATATTGGGACTTGAAGTTCGTGAAGATAAACTAAAATTACACCGTAGGCGTAAACCAAACTTGGCAAGGTAACCTGAAACAAATAGTTCGTTTTACTTGAATGATTCTGTTTCAGTATTTATTATAAAACTAATCCCAGTGCCCGTAAGCACTGTAAGTACACGAGGATTAACAGCAGGAGATGGAGGATTGAATCAATGAGGTTATAACTTGTCCACTATGTCGTTTGTCATATCAATTTAACAGGCAGTTGACTCGACTCGACCTTACTTACAACATCGCCGCAATTAACTCCAGTGTGATTGCAGTTCTAAGTGCATTTCAACATAGTCACTGATAGCACTTAATAATGCCTCTTGCTGCACATGTGTCTGGTCTATAGATACACAGAACATATTCTCTGCTCTGTGGTACACATAATACCTATTATCTACACAATAGACGCAGATTAGAGTCCATTGAACTGCATTTAGTTATTACTCCCTTTATTATGTGGATGCACTAATATTCCTTTGTAACTATATACGTACGTATGTACCACACACATACGGAACACACATTAAAAATCGCAATGCAATAGTATGACTACATGTATATGACTGCACGGTTGGCCTAGTGGTTTAAACGATCGCCTTGCCGCTTTCTTCTGCACTGAGTGTTGTGGGTTCAAATCCCACACGGGACTGTATAACACTACATGTATATTACTAATGCAGGAGTTGTCTTTTTATAAGAAAAATAATCGTCAAACGTTCATGTATTTGTCAACAAAATACGTAAAAATATATCAAACTGAAATTTTAGAATTGTTTTGTTCCAGGATTCATATGAAGATACGGATTATAAATGATCACCTGTACCTGGATGATCGACTTTTACTCGGTATTTTTTTTCTGATAAATTTTCTGAAGGTTAATCTTAGCCAGATTGATTTATAGACCTTGAAACCCCCTGCATACTAAATTTCATGAGAATTGTTGAGCGTTTATAGGTATAATAAAATACATATGTTTCCGCGCTGCAGTACGCCACGTTTCGCTGTGGCACACTGTAACGGTTGCTGTATTAAGAAATGAGAAACAAAACAGATGGAAAAAATATAAAAATTAATACAATTTTTGAAGCGAGTTGCGTACTCGTATAGTGTTAAAATTGGGCCACAATTATTAATTTTCAATTTATTTGTCTTTAAATTGTACAAGAATAATAAATAAATAAAATAAATAAATATTTTGGACAATTATGTCCGAAATATTTATTTATTTTACACCCAACGCTATCTAGTCCCAAACATAGCAGAGCTTGTATTATGGGTACTAGACAACTGATATAAATACATAAATACTTTTTTTTTGTAAATACATACACATTATACATAGAAGAATCCTACTTATTTCCTAAAGATAAAGTTGATCGTGTATTTAAAATATGAGGGGCAGCAACCGCCTTTCATCACGTGGGTGTGGCAAAAAGCAATTAAGGGAAAAGCTACGCAGAATCTCTGAAAGGGAAAACTTGAAGTAAACTATATGCCAACCGGTCTGACCAGCACGGTAAGTAAACCATAAACCTCCTTTATACGGATAGACCAATTTGACAATGGACTGCTACAGACTGAAACACTACATACGGATTCCAATTTACTAACACAAAAATTATTGATATAAGTACAATAAAGTGGTATTATGTGTGTGTATTCGCATTAGTGTTGAGTCGTAATTAAGTAGTCGATCGACTTAAATACATATAGGTATTTAATAACATATCTACTGACACTGATTTATTTATCAACGTTCTGATAAGAGACGCGTGACGATATTCAGTTAAATGTCAAAATGTTTTCATAATAAGTAAATACCTAAGACACTATAATACATTGAAATGAAGAAGCTACAACTGACGAAATTAACAGGTTTCATATTAAATCGTAACAGGTTAATAATCTACTAGCTTTTGCCCGAAGCTCAGCTCCCGTGAATGTCGGTAATCGCGATAAAAAGTAGCCGATGTTTTTCATCAGGAATCAAAGTATCTGCATGAAAAAATCCATAAAAATCGGTGCAGTGGTTTAGCCGTGAAAGCGCGACAGACTGACAAAGTTACTTTTGCATTTATAATATAAGTATGGACAGCCTAGAATCAATAGTAAAATAATCAATAGTGCTTTCGAATCGAATAAACGTTAAGTTAAACTGGAACTCGCCACAAGGGCATGTTTTCCTTCCACTATGACCCCGGTCCCAAACACTAAAAACTTTTACTTAGTAGTAAGTAAGCATTATTTAATTTTGGATACCTACGGTTGTAAAATGTTTCAGAATTTAAAGGGCTTCTTTTGAGAGCAGCTGAGGGACTTGTTGACGTGCAGATGCTAGACAGTGACTGGGCCTTACAATTATGCCAGCTGGCTGATGTACGTAGATAGGTACTTGGGATATTGAAAATCAAATACCTAGACTGTATTGTAACAAATGTTTCATACAGATTAAAATCTCCAAGTAGTAATACTGGTGTAGGGAGTGTACCCAGACATCTGTAATCATTAAAAGTTTGTCTGGTCTTATGTCTAGCTGCCAACTTTATAGTGCAAATAAAAATATAACATATAAGATGGGAGGAATTAACACACGTTTTATATACGACTTTGTTTAACAAACTACGGAAAAAATACAGACATGTATGCACACGGTCCCATAGAATTATCTAGCTTAGATTAGCCATCTATAGGCTACGTTTTCTAATAGGATAGTCACATCCTGTAATGTTAGATATAAGCAAACCTTATGCGCATTTCTAAGGTGATATAAAATTAATCGCATTGTGGCCGTGGCATTCTTAATCGACTTTGAAATGCGTAGGTACTTGGCAGGAAATGGAGACCTTAAATTGGTTCATTATAATGAAGCTACAGGAAGCCAATGATATTAGAGTACTCCTCGCGGTGCATACTGAACATGGAAAGTGGAACATGGAAACACTTATTGTCTTTCTTTGGGGAAAGCGTTAATGCTTCCAATTGATTTCCTGTCAAGTCGTTAGAGCGTCACTTTTCCCTTATGCTTTGCAAAGTCCTACTGACGAGTACCAAATCTAATTAATTGTTAAAGTAAAATTAAGCAGAATTAATTCTCCGAGATTTTTTATTCTCGAAAATTCTTACTTCTTCGTAAAAACTAGATTTACTACTAGCACTTTGTACTAGGTCATATTGCTTAAGACTGCAAGAATACCAGCACGTGATACGTTCTTATCAGCAATATCAATTAAAGAGGGAGAGTATATCCTATTTACTCTATAAAAGAATGATTTGCGCGTAGGTCAATGATCACACTGTTCGCAAAACATTCAACTCAATCACTTTAGTGCTTGACGTTATCGTGATATAAGAGTTTTCACATATGTACCTACGCAACGGTTTGGCATTGATATGAGGTGACAGAGTTTTCACGGCAGTTGAATAAAATCCAAAACGAAAATTTCGCAACAACTTGTGAAGAAAATATTTCGAAGTTCATGAACCTGACTTTGTATAACAATCCTTGTATTAATTAATGGACAAAGAATATATACTAACAGTAGAAACTAAAAATGTTTATATATTTAATACTCACGTACATTTAGTAATACAACCGACAGAAGCAGAGGCCAGCGCCATGATGCGCCATTCGATCTTCTCTCAAATTCCATCTAGTATCGTTTTTTCGTGCATTTTCACAAGTACAATGCTCCTAATATAAACCACATAAAGCACACTTTACTGTCGGTACGTTAAATCACATATTGACACGTGCGATGCGAATGCACTAACTAATAAATCAATAGTGTTTTGAAATTGAAAATATATTGTTTATTTTAAAACTCCTAGTCGTAAGAGAGCATATCGTCGTATTGACAGCATTCTATACATCATTCGTGTTATCAGAACGCCCCAACACGTAGTACTTTGTCTTATCTAATCGGCTTAGTGAAAGAAACCAATATTAGTGTCTAATTATAAGTATATTATATTTTTCTTATGAAAAATTCCTATTTTTCGAATCCCTATTTATTTCTTTAGCTGCAAGAAATATTTCAATATTGAGGTACTTCTTCAAAATAATAGCAGGCAGTACTTAAGCCAGGTGACCCCTAAATTATGGACAGTTTAAGAAAAAACATGTAGTATTTTTTAAATTTCACCAATATTATGAAAGTTTTAGTACAGAACATACCTAAAATGTAAAGTCCTGTCCTTATACAATACTCCATCAATATATCCACATTTTTATCTCCTTTTCTAGCAAGAACATGGCCTGGTTTTGGATAGAAGAAAGACGCACTTTCATCTTCTTTACAAATACGTTCAGCATGTTTCAGTATCTTAATCAGCCCTCGGCCTTTAGATCATTTTCTACTTCTGAAAACCATTTCCCGAAGTCTTCTTTGGTTCACATTCAGCAATTGTAGGATTTTGTTTCAGAAATGAGCAATTCCGTTATGTACCTGGTTTGTTATCATGAAAAGGGGTTTCTTAGTTTTTATCGAATATTATACGTTGGACACTCGGGCAAAAAAAAATGGTGGGCTACGAACCAGATTTTTAAAAGCACCTAGTCAAATAGTCTAATAAATTAACATAAAGAAGATATTTTCTACAAATTCTTTTATTACAGAATAGCTATTTTAAAGCTGACCTCCGTTAAACCCCCCCTCCCCCAACTTCCTCTAGATGTGCCCATGTACCTATCTACAATACTCGCAGTGAGCGTAAACGTAATTATTCTGAAAGCATGACTGTTGCCATGCTTACAACTACTGAAATTGAATTTTCTTCCAAGCGTCTAATCAAAACATCTCTTTTGCAGTTGAATCTTCAAATAGGGTATTTGCCAATAAAAAGGATTTGTCATTAGGAAAAAAAATATTTTTATTTTTTCTTGTGACAGCACTGCTGTGTTTGGTTAATATCACGTCACGCAGATCATATGGTCCAATAGTGTTTTAGCGACAAAATTAACATTTATTTATTTATTACATACATATATTCGTAGACTGCCTCGGTGGCGCAGTGGTAGCATAAGCGACTGCTGTGCTCGAGGTCTCGGGTTCGATTCCCGGGTCGGACCATGTGTTTGTATGATCTGCAAATATTTGTTTCGGAGTTTGGGTGTTTTCTATGTATAATGTGTATGTATTTACAAAAAAAGTATTTATGTATTTATATCAGTTGTCTAGTACACATCAAATAAGCTCTGCTTAGTTTGGGACTAGATGGCATTATGTGTAAAAGAAAAAAATAGTCGTGATAGAAAATAGTCAAACTAATTTTCAAAATAAAATTTAAAACACTGACTAAATTTGAGCTATTCAAACGCCGCCATTTTGCGCTCGCTTCTGACACAGACAATGACGTCATTGTCACTTTGTGTTGGTTTACTATTCAGTGTTTCAGTTACTTTATACTTATTTATAGTTTTAATTGCTTTAAAGATATTAGAAGAATGTAATTTTTCTCACAAAAACTACTAACACAGTTTGAATTTCAATAACGTGCCCATCGAAGTCACATTTCGTTTCAATCAATAGTAAGCATTTTGCTAGTTTGAATTTCCCTCCCTTAATTTCTCTTTTTATTTAATTATATTATAAATTTCCGAGTTTAAACAACCACTTAATAAAAAAATACCGTTGAAGAATATTGTAAACACAATAAATAATCTAGAAAAAATTATGCATATTCCTTATTATCAGTTAGTAGTTTCTGCCATTTCATTAAGAAGGAGCTCAAGCACCTTTTTTTTAATATGGAACGGTTTGTGGACAGTACCACTTGAACAAAGAACGAAGAGTTCACAAAGGGAGAGTTGCGAGAGGGACATAAGAAACGCAGATTATTTTCTGAACGAAGATTCCCATCGTGATTAGAGGACAGATAACGGAAGTATGGAGCCAGGTATGGAGGTGAAAATGATGAGTTGAGAAGTGAAAATAATGTAGTAAGTACTCGCTGATTGCAACACAGGGGAATAGGTAACCATTTTTATTGGCAACGTAGTGCAGACATATGGTCGTACTTCTTTGCATGTTTTATCCTTATAATTCGGTTATTATTTTCGCAAATATTTTTTATAGCTTAAAATTAATTGTTTATGAAGTATAAACACTTTTTGAATAATAGGTAAATACCCTATCCAATTGTACCAGGATCACCAGAATGAAAATTTCTAAACCAAATCGTGTTTTTTAATACTAAGTAACAATAAAGCATTATATAGAGACGTCATTATGCAGCCAAACCTGCATTTGGAGCATCTATCGAATTCTTACCTCGGCTAGCAGCCTCACTTCCGTCTCTTAATCTAAGAGAAAAACGCGAGAGGGACAAGGAAGTTTTGTCAATGCGCACCATCAATATGGTGCGGTATTTACTTAAGGCTCTATGGACAAAGTGCTTAAAGCCTAGATGTAAGTCTATGTCCTGTATCGATAATAGGTATAAGTAGGTATTAAATGAACACACACTTTAATGAACACAGTTAACACGCCCAGTTCAAGAGGCATCTAGATTGGAATTGATCTATTTGTTCTGATTATATTTTATACTCTGATTCTAAATTATATACCTAAATAGATGTATCAAAGTGATGCTAGGGTTCTAATTTCTGTTGTTGCCTCACTAACTATTATTACATTTTTTTGCCAATCTTTTAAGCATAATTTGTCGTCATACAGCAGAATTAGCACCAATTATTAATGTAAAATCTGGTCTTAGTTGCTGCGACACAAACCTCAACCTTAGTGCGGAACCATCGATAACTTGAAACCTGTAACTTGCCTATGTAGAAATTGAATGAATAAATAAAATAAATAAACAAATAAAATAAACCTTCCATATTACTGTTAATATTCTCGTTATTTTTTGGTCATCTTTAAATGGTACATGTAGCATGTTTTTTTACGTATGTAGGTACCACACACAATTTAGGCAGGCTGATTTCAGAACTGAGAAATCAGCTGATATAATGACATTTCTTATCAACAATAATGTCAAAGTAACGCTGAAGCCTGAATGTATTGTGTCAAACTTTGTAGTACTTACTAGTGTAATATTATTTTATTTAGCCGGCAGGGGAAAATAGTCTATTATTAAAATCTAAACCCGAGATATATAAACGTATTTTAATGGTTTTCAGTATCACTTGTACGGTCAAGACTTATAATGTCGAATGAAGAAGTATTGCAGGAGTATTCAAACTCAATAAAGAATATCAAAAAAGAATGCAAGGACGCTGGCATGAGCGAAGAAGAATTTAAAAGAATGTACTTTCAGTCACTTAAGCCGTTAAGGTCTTCGGGAGACAACGGCACGAGCTATCGCCGTTATTTTATAACCAAATATATAATTTTATTTGTAGGAATAATGATTGGGTTTTATGTTATGTATAACTATAAAACTATACACAGTACGCTAATGTGCAATATTCAAGAATATATCTATCCAGGCTTAAAATTACTTAGACGAATGTCAATTCCATTTATATCTCTGTTCCCATCATTAACAGGTGAATTTCCATTTATAGGATTGATGGTTAGTGTGTTAGTAGATGGTGTTTGGTTGATGATTAAGTAGCTATGTGTAATAAATCGCTTATTTTAATAGCAAGACTCTTATAGACACATGGCATGTTTCAAGTTCAAAAAAAAAATAAAAAATAAATGAGTTTTACAGTAGGTAATAAAAGAATAATAATGGACCTAAGAATAAAACTGTAATCATTTACAAGAAAAAAAATATCCCTCACAATGCGATTTTATAATTTAATTGGACTTAATGGAAATACTAACGATATTAAAATAAAAAAAGATTTGTCTTTACCTCAATATCATCAATGGCAATTAAAGGTCTACTCCTGAATATAGGCCTCCCTTAAGGAGATTTTGGTTTACAATAGCATGATGGCTAGACCGGTTGATTTCAAGTTTTAATTGTCTTTGCAGTGTTGTTATCATGCCGAGTTGACTTTTACAATATCTGTGGGACGAATAAGGGTCACCATATTCTTAATCTGTCTGCATAAAGATTATTTTATGTTTATATTTGAAATACAAATGTTAAGTTCTTCTTTATAAGTATATTTATAAAAATCATGAACCTATTTTCAGATTTATACCATGAGACATGTTTAATACAGAATCCGTTCTTTACGGTAGCTGACATGGACTGTTGGCCATGTAGTGCTCTGGCTAATGTCATGGAGGTAACTGATCCAAAGCCAGTCAACCAACAGCATGCCGCTCCATTTATCTATAAGGTATATATACTAATACACTCAGAAACTAGGATGTATCACATTTAATCTAGTGGGCATTGAGGTAATATAGAGAATGCAAAATCTATGTACCTCTAACAGTTGCTTGTAAGTAATAATTAGCTACTAAAGTCAGAGGTTAATATAGACTTGAGTGTCTGACAGTATGCTGTTGTCGACAGCCTTATCTATATAAATATTTTAAACACATGACACTCAACGCCATCTAGTTTAAAACTAGACAGAGTTTGATGAACTGATAGAATATTACTTGTATATATAGAAAACACCCAATATTTGTCATACAAACATTTGGTTTGACCCGGGAATCGTCTTGAATTCTCTCTCAAACTCTATCGTATTACTATATTAATAGTTTTGTGTAACTCTTATTTTAGTTTCACTGGTAATTAACTGTTATCATTTTATATTTTACAGACTGAACAAAAACCTATTAACATGGATTCTCTTAGGCAATTATATGTTAAAAACAGAAATATTTTTGACAAAGAAGCATCAAAATTATTAGTCAATAATAAATATTATCAAACTCCAAACGATTTATTAGGACAAAGACACTCAGATGATGGCAATTTCTATATATGGTAAGAATAGAATTTTTAATCTTTATTTTAAGCTGATTAAATGAGATGTATTTTTTCAAGTCTCAATCTCTCAACCCAGTCACTAATAGCAGTATTTCGTCAGCGCTTATACTAAAGTAAAGTAAAGAAAAAAATAATTAAACCAAGTTGTTTGAGAAACCGTGGTATTAAGCCGGTTAAGCCTACCCATTTGTGCGCATCAGCAAGCAGGTATAATATAACATCATCACAACATCAGCCTTTAACACTGTTGGAAATAAGTTNCATATTTTTCGAATCCCTATTTACTTCAGACCTCTTAGCTGCAAGAAATGTTTCAATATTGAGGTACTTCTTCAAAATAATAGCAGGCAGTAATCAAGCCAGGTGACCCCTAAATTATGAATAGTTTAAGTTTTTCTGTATTTTTTAAATATTTTTTGTAAGTATTTTTTAAATATCACCAATATTATGAAAGTTTTAGTACAGAACATACCTAAAATGTAAAGTCCTGTCCTTATACAATACTCCATCAATATCATCTTTTCTAGCAAGAACATGGCCTGGTTTTGGATAGAAGAAAGACGCACTTTCATCTTCTTTACAAATACGTTCAGCATGTTTCAGTGTCTTAATCAGCCCTCGGCCTTTAGATCATTTTCTACTTCTGAAAACCATTTCCCGATGTCTTCTTGGGTTCACATTCAGCAATTGTAGGATGTGGTTTCAGAAATGATCCATTCCGTTATTTACCTGGTTTGTTATCATGAAAAGGGGTTTCTTAGTTTTTATCGAATATTATACGTTGGAAACTCGGGCAAAAAAAATGGGAGGCTACGAACCAGATTTTTAAAAGCACCTAGTCAAATAGTCTAATAAATTAACATAAAGAAGATATTTTCTACAAATTCTTTAATTACAGAATAGCTATTTTAAAGCTGACCTCCGCTAAACCCCCCCTCCCCCAACTTCCTCTTGATGTGCCCATGTACCTATCTACAATATTCGCAGTGAGCGTAAACGTAATTATTCGGAAAGCATGACTGTTGCCATGCTTACAACTACTGAAATTGAATTTTCTTCCAAGCGTCTAATCAAAACATCTCTTTTGCAGTTGAATCTTCAAATAGGGTATTTGCCAATAAAAAGGATTTGTCATTAGGAATAAAAATAATTTTATTTTTTCTTGTGACAGCACTGCTGTGTTTGGTTAATATCACGTCACGCAGATCATATGGTCCAATAGTGTTTTAGAGACAAAATTAACATTTATTTATTTATTACATACATATATTCGTAGACTGCCTCGGTGGCGCAGTGGTAGCATAAGCGACTGCTGTGCTTGAGGTCTCGGGTTCGATTCCCGGGTCGGACCATATGTTTGTATGATCTGCAAATATTTGTTTCGGAGTTTGGGTGTTTTCTATGTATAATGTGTATGTATTTACAAAAAAAGTATTTATGTATTTATATCAGTTGTCTAGTACACATAAAATAAGCTCTGCTTAGTTTGGGACTAGATGGCATTATGTGTAAAAGAAAACAAAAGAAAAAAATAGTCGTGATAGAAAATAGTCAAACTAATTTTCAAAATGAAATTTAAATTTGAGCTATTCAAACGCCGCCATTTTGCGCTCGCTTCTGACACAGCCAATGACGTCATTGTCTCTTTGTGTTGGTTTACTATTCAGTGTTTCAGTTACTTTATACTTATTTATAGTTTTAATTGCTTTAAAGATATTAGAAGAATGTAATTTTTCTCACAAAAACTACTAACACAGTTTGAATTTCAATAACGTGCCCATCGAAGTCACATTTCGTTTCAATCAGTAAGCGTTTTGCTAGTTTGAATTTCCCTGCCTTAATTTGCACTTTTTATGTAATGTTTTCCGATTTTAAACAACCACTTAATAAAAAAATACCGTCGCAGCATACTGTAAACACAATAAATAATCTAGAAAAAATAATGCATATTCCTTATTATCAGTTAGTAGTTTCTGCCATTTAATTTTAATATATTTAATTTTCTAGCTTAAGATTTAGTTTTGTTAAACCACAATTGTTAAACTGTATCTTTATGGTTAGTAAATATTATTATTATTATTATTATTTCATTAAGAAGGAGCTCATGCACCTTTTTTAATATGAAACGGTTTGTGGACAGTACCACTTGGACAAAGAACGAAGAGTTCACGAAGTGAGAGTTGCGAGAGGGACATAAGAAAAGCAGATTATTTTCTGAACGAAGATTCCTATCGTGATTAGTGGACAGATAACGGAAGTATGGAGCCAGGTATGGAGGTGAAAATGGTGAGTTGAGAAGTGAAAATAATGTAGTAAGTACTCGCTGATTGCAACACAGGCGAATAGGTAACCATTTTTATTGGCAACGTAGGGCAGACATATGGTCGTACTTCTTTGCATGTTTTATCCTTATAATTCGGTTATTATTTTCGCAAATAGTTTTTATTGCTTAAAATTAATTGTTTATGAAGTATAAACACTTTTTGAATAATAGCTAAATACCCTATCCAATTGTACCAGGATCACCAGAATGAAAATTTCTAAACCAAATCGTGTTTTTTAGTACTAAGTAACAATAAAGCATTATATAGAGACGTCATTATGCAGCCAAACCTGCATTTGGAGCATCTATCGAATTCTTACCTCGGCTAGCAGCCTCACATCCTTTGAGTAGTAGTTTGACGAAGGACAAGAGCGGCGCTTCCTAATCAAAGCTGGTAAATACTTCTGTCTCTTAATCTAAGAGAAAAACGCGAGAGGGACAAGGAAATTTTGTCAATGCGCACCATGAATATGGTGCGGTATTTACTTAAGGCTCTATGGACAAAGTGCTTAAAGCCTAGATGTAAGTCTACGTCCTGTATCGATAGTAGGTATAATTAGGTATTAAATGAACACACACATGAATGAACACAGTTACCACGCCCAATTCAAGAGGCGTCTAGATTGGAATTGATCTATTTGTTCTGATTATATTTTATACTCTTATTCTAAATTATATACCTTAATAGATGTATAAATATACTATAAGCTAGAACTGCTGTCCTTCTCAAAGTGATGCTAGGGTGCCAATTTCTGTTGTTGCCTCACTAACTACTATTTATTTTTGCCAATCTTTTAAGCATAATTTGTCGTCGTACAGCAGAATCAACCTTAGTGCGGAACCATCGATGACTTGAAACCTGTAACTTGCCTATGTAGAAATTAAATGAATAAATAAATTAATAAAACAAACCTTCCATATTACTGTTAATATTCTCGTTATTTTTTAGTCATCTTTAAATGGTACACGTAGCATGTTTTTTTTACCTATGTAGGTACCATACACAATTTAGGCAGGCTGATTTCAGAACTGAGAAATCAGCTGATATAATGACATTTCTTATCAACAATAATGTCAAAGTAACGCTGAAGCCTGAATGTATTGTGTCAAACTTTGTAGTACTTACTAGTGTAATATTATTTTATTTAGCCGGCAGGGGAAAATAGTCTATAATTAAAATCTAAACCCGATATATAAACGTATTTTAATGGTTTTCAGTATCACTTGTACGGTCAAGACTTATAATGTCGAATGAAGAAGTATTGCAGGAGTATTCAAACTCAATAAAGAATCTCAAAAAAGAATGCAAGGACGCTGGCATGAGCGAAGAAGAATTTAAAAGAATGTACTTTCAGTCACTTAAGACGTTAAGGTCTTCGGGAGACAACGGCGCGAGCTATCGCCGTTATTTTATAACCAAATATATAATTTTATTTGTAGGAATAATTATTGGGTTTTATGTTATGTATAACTATAAAACTATACACAGTACGCTAATGTGCAATATTCAAGAATATATCTATCCAGGCTTAAAATTACTTAGACGAATGTCAATTCCATTTATATCTCTGTTCCCATCATTAACAGGTGAATTTCCATTTATAGGATTGATGGTTGGTAGGTTAGTAGATGGTTTTTGGTTGATGATTAAGCAGCTATGTAGCTATGCAGTAATGAGTCGCTTATTGTAATAGCAACACCCTTAGAAGGCTCATGGCATGTCTCAAGTTCAAAACATATATAATAAATAAATGAGTTGTACACTAGGTAATAAAAGAATAATAATGGACCTAAGAATAAAACTGTAATCATTTACAAGAAAAAAAAAACCCCTCACAAAGCGATTTTATAATTTAATTGGACTTAATGGAAATACTAACAATATTAAAATAAAAAGAGATTTGTCTTTACCTCAATATCATCAATGGCAATTAAAGGTCTACTCCTGAATATAGGCCTCCCTTAAGGAGATTTTGGTTTACAATAGCATGATGGCTAGACCGGTTGATTTCAAATTTTAATTGTCTTTGCAGTGTTGTTATCATGCCGAGTTGACTTTTACAATATCTGTGGGACGAGTAAGACTCACCATATTCTTAATCTGTCTGCATAAAGATTATTTTATGTTGATATTTGAAATACAAATGTTAAGTTCTTCTTTATAAGTATATTTATAAAAATCATGAACCTATTTTCAGATTTATACCATGAGACATGTTTAATACAGAATCCGTTCTTTACGGTAGCTGACATGGACTGTTGGCCATGTAGTGCTCTGGCTAATGTCATGGAGGTAACTGATCGAAAGCCAGTCAACCAACAGCATGCCGCTCCATTTATCTATAAGGTATATATACTAATACACTCAGAAACTAGGATGTATCACATTTAATCTAGTGGGCATTGAGGTAATATAGAGAATGCAAAATCTATGTACCTCTAACAGTTGCTTGTAAGTAATAATTAGCTACTAAAGTCAGAGGTTAATATAGACTTGAGTGTCTGACAGTATGCTGTTGTCGACAGCCTTATCTATATAAATATTTTAAACACATGACACTCAACGCCATCTAGTTTAAAACTAGACAGAGCTTGATGAACTGATAGAATATTACTTGTATATATAGAAAACACCCAATATTTGTCATACAAACATTTGGTTTGACCCGGGAATCGAACCCGAGACCTCAGCATAGCAGTTGCATACGCTGCCACTGCTCACCCAGGTAGAGCAATATTATCAAATATATTGATGTAAAATTTATTGCAAAAAAGTACACCACACCACTTTACATAATACCTATATGGTCGTTAGACAAGCTACTGTTAATCCCGTGGCGACACGTCGACACACAAGCAACCGGTCTAACCCTCAGCCGTACAGTGTCTTGAATTCTCTCTCAAACTCTATCGTATTACTATATTAATAGTTTTGTGTAACTCTTATTTTAGTTTCACTGGTAATTAACTGTTATCATTTTATATTTTACAGACTGAACAAAAACCTATTAACATGGATTCTCTTAGGCAATTATATGTTAAAAACAGAAATATTTTTGACAAAGAAGCATCAAAAATATTAGTCAATAATAAATATTATCAAACTCCAAACGATTTATTAGGACAAAGACAGTCAGATGATGGCAATTTCTATATATGGTAAGAATAGAATTTTAAATCTTTATTTTAAGCTTAAATGAGATGTATTTTTTCAAGTCTCAATCTCTCAACCCAGTCACTAATAGCAGTATTTCGTCAATGCTTATACTAAAGTAAAGTAAAGAAAAAATTAATTAAACCAAGTTGTTTGAGAAACCGTGGTATTAAACCGGTTAAGCCTACCCATTTGTGCGCATCAGCAAGCAGGTATAATATAACATCATCACAACATCAGCCTTTAACACTGTTGGAAATAAGTTTCCCCTTACAATGGAGGATTTGGCTTACCATACCACGTTGGTCTAATCACTAGCGACTAGCTGACGATATACCTCAAATATGAACTGTCACCACCCCTATTCATCCCATGGATATCTTAAGAGGCTATTAAGGGAGCAAACTACTTGGATAACAGACCCGCCGCAAACCCCACCCGGGTGTGTCGGAATCGAACCGACTAAAACCACACGGTGTGCCACTCTGCGCCTGAGACGGGAGGAACCCGGGAACCGCTTTCTTACGCCATCCGGACCCCTCCCAGATACTTGTTACTAGCCCTAGGCCAACGTGGTATATTATATCTGTTTGCTGATGCGCACAAATGGGTAGACTTAACCAGCGTATTACCACGGTTTCTCAAACAACTAGGTTTAAGTAAGCCTTTCTTTACTTTGCTTTAGTATAAGTAAGCGATATAAGAGAGTCCAAAGCCAAAAATTCTGAAAGAGTGATTCGAAGGTCGATGGGGATGGGCCTCCGGTATCCTCAGCCACTCGGTGAAACATAGCTCAAGCGTTGTTACACACCGGTTTTCCGTGAGGCCGTGGTATCACCCCGGTCGAGCCGGCCCATTCATGCCGAAGCGTGGCTCTCCCGTGGTAATGATGGTTTAAATAGATATAATGTCGGAAGTGAAGGTCGCGGGATGCCGTTGGATGAAGGCATCACGGGATAGGTTATTGTGTAGAGCCTTGGGAGAGGCCTATGTCCAACAGTTGATGGCTATCGGCTCAGATGATGATGCCACATAGGATAATTAAATTCAAATAACTAAAAACTCATCAAGCTCAACTTTGTTGCAGGAAATTCAATAACATTAAAGTAGCACACCTGCTACGTCAAGTTATACCCAGACCGAAGGTAGTTCCCAAATTTGGACAGAGCACCGAACGGTTTATAGTAGTTGACAAAAGCCAGAGTCTATTTCATGTACCCGATACAGAATGCAGTTTCTCATTCCTTTTAGCTTTAAGCGGATCAAGAGACATACATTTAATACCCGCAGAAGAATGTAAACACCAGTGCAAGTCACTTAAAGTTGAATTGAAAGAAACATATTTATGTAAGTTAAATGGGAACATTTACAAATATAACTAGCTTATGCCCGCGACATCGTTCGCGCGTATGTCGTTTTATGTTGCAGACAGACAGACCGAGTTACTTTCGAATTTTTAATAATAATAATATTGATTTTTTTAACATTGCGATAATAAAATACAATATTTTTAAATTATATTTTTCTGAAGTTGAGTACAACAGCGAGATGTGTCCGTATACTGCTGTGTGCATTCCTTTAGTAGCCACATATCTCGTATTCGTAGTGAAAGCTACACTGTAATATAACAATATTTTCGCACATATATCACAGAACGCCATTAACCCTAAGGCAAAATAGGCCAAAGTTTTTTATAGCATAGCAAAATTAATATGTGCCTCACATATTAAAGAAAAATTAACATTACTTCTCATAACCCAGTTGCACTCGGTGATTAGAAACATTCACCGAGGGCAAGCAACGACGGCGTGGTCAGTACCTGGATGGGTGACGGCTGGTGGCATGTTACCATAAGCGTCTCCGTGATTCGAAGGTCACGTTAAGCAGTCGATCCCGGTTTTTATCATAGGATAGATAACAGTCATGTAGTTTAGTTGGAGGCCTTTGAGCGGCTGTAAACATCCAACGGTAAGATTACGTAGCCACAACGTTGTCTTGCCTGTCCCCAACCCGCACTTGGCCAGCGTAGGGAAGTATGGCCTTAACCCTCTCCCGAGAGGAGACCTGAGCCCAGCAGTGGGACATTTTGGGTTATTGATTGATTGATTGAACATTACTTCTAGTTAGTATTGTTTCATACAAAAAATGTAGCAGCTACAACTGCAGTTCTAGTTGAGATTATTCTAAAAGTTTTAGTGAGACTACATTTGTCTATTGAAAGGCATATGGAGCACCAGAGTGGGCGGCGACTCCGACCGAAAATAATAAAGTGTGAACAGGGCGGCAGTATAGGACAAATTTTGCAGAAGGAATTGCACTCATAACAATTTGCGTGCTTTCCATCACTTAACCTGAAGCTAGAATTGGCTCGAAATCCTGCGACTCGAGAAGTCGAGGACCTGAAATTTCAACTCCACTGGGCCCTAATTGAGAAGCAAAAGGAAACATCTAGGCAACCAGGCCCCAAGTATGAAAGATTTCATACGGAGGAAACACAGAATTTTCTCATACCGGCTGACGCAGGTGTCCATCGACAAAGGATGCTTCGGAGACAGCTGTGTCTGATCTGCACGGAGCCAACCCCTGGGTTGTCATAAACCAATCATATCACATCATAAAAGAACGGTCCGGACGTTTTAATAAAGCTGCTATCTTCTATATTCGGCAAAGTTTACGCTCTATGTGCTTATAAATCAAATCCCGGTGTAATAACGGCTCCAGATGGATTCACACGTAAAAAAATATAGTAAAGATAAGCCAACTGCCAAGATAGTTCAATTATATGGATGCTAGAATCATGGGAGGCAGGGAGGGGGGGGGAGATCCGATGGCATGATTGCCTAGGGCGCTTTTGATACTTAATCCGCCTCTGCCAAAACCTCCTTTCTCAGGAGAGGCTATGTCCAGCAGACGATTATTAAAACTGTTGTCCTTGATGTCCCTGATCATCATTGTGTGCAGGTTACAGTAATTTTGAACATATTTAAAAAAATATTAATTTCAATACTGTTTCTTTTTTGTAGTATGGTATAACTGGTGGTATTGGAGGCCTGCCGTGCAGCCATCAACGGGAAATGAAACGTTTATCGCACATATTGGCTCATATTGCTGACTTTCAATATAATGGAAAATGAAATAGTATTATGGAATGTACAAAACATTACTTTATTAACAAAATAAATAAATTAAATAAAAATCAACAAAATGTTTTCTTTCAATCGAACTTTTCTCTCAATTTGTCTTTGAGAAATACTGGTATAAGAGACACAAATGCGAATATTGTGAGGACTGTTATCGAGGTCCATGACCAAGCATCACTCGTTGATGTCAACGTGTGTAATGTTTGTCCAGCCTGAATGGCTACGAATGATGGCGGGGCAACACCTGCAAAACACCATGCACAATTGTAAATTACATGAAAACATACAAATCGTATCCTACTGGCTTTTGCTAGCAGCTCGGCCTTGTAGGTTGGTTATCATGGTTAAGAGTATCTCTGCCAAATTTCATTCAAATAGGTGCAACAGACAGACAAAGTTAATTTTGAATTTATAGTATTTGATAATCAACATACACGTGGGCGGACTAAAATCTAAAAATAATTACGTAAGTAAACATAACCCCAATGCTCAGTGACTAACAGTTACATACATAACTAATTTACATCAAATTACATCATTGAGCATAACTGTTTTAAACAAATACAATTCAACGTAACTTACCAATAAATGTTCCCAATGCAAATGGCACTAAAGGTACACCAATTACAGGTGCAGACATATTTATAAACCAGTTTGGTAAAAAGGGTGTCACCCTCAAAAATATTATATAATAGAGTAAATTATTTTTGTGCTTTGTAACTGCCTTGGCCCATTCTGCAGCTTTTTCGGGGAAGAACTTCTTCACCAACTTCTTTCCAAACAGGTTGGATAAGAAGAAACACAAACTTGCCCCAATAGCCGAACAACAGCATACTAAAAGTAATGCTAGATAAAATGAAAATAAAAACCCTGAAAGAATACTTAAAAAAATGGATCCAGGTATTGCAAATGTTTGCAAACTGTCGCAAATGATAAGGAGACTTATTGGTTATACGAAAATTGGTAATAATAATAATTATTTCAATCCCAGACTACCTATATATACACTTACACATTTCTATATAGATACATGATATTGATAAATTACATCCACATAGAGAAAAACTGATAATAATGATCATGTCATTAAATGATTTTTACGCTGGTTTAAAATCAAACCTACAACCTATTGGCTTCATCTTGTCCATTTATTAAGATGTCTGTCTTTTAAATGTTCAAAATTATATAACTAGTTATTTATGTAAATACAAATAGCGAACACCAGTTTTGAAAACTTGTTTCCTGTCAACTTTCACAATAATTAATAGTAATTTATACTGTTTCTGTAATTCTCAGTGTACTGAACTTCCTTGACTATTACTGTTGTCACAAGCTTACTTCAACATCTTTTTCTGCTTAGCCTTTATTTTTCCCAAAATTATTTATAGTTACTAGTTTTTCCACAGAGTGACTACCATCAGACCTCCACAATTCAGAATGCAAACTGAATTTGATAGCTGAACTAGTTGTCAATTTGTGGCTCAATATGCCCTCTGAGGCACGGTCATGAAACAGCACCAAACTTCCATACTCAGGGCTCTAAGTAAGAATTTCTTGTAAGAAACAACCCCACAACACTTTGGCCTGACCCCAGAATCGAAGACAAGACCTCTTGGTCACCAATCGCAGATTTGGGACACTAGATCAACAAGCTTAGTACTGAAGTTGTATTTATTTTCAAAAGGATACAATATATAAACTAAGAAAACTCCAAATAATACTTCATAAAAATACTTGTCCTTATAGCGGTCTAATACTAAACCTAAATGTTTTGCGTCCTCAAGGTCCCATGGCAAATGCAAGTGTTGACTCTCATGTCTGAAAAAGCAAATGGTTCATTGAAACAAACCACTCCTTTACTTAAATGTCAGGTAATCCATCAACTTATTTATGTGTCTAAAGTTTCTAATTCATATAATTTGTTTGTGTAATTCTACTAATTGCAACTAATTATTACTAATAAATAGTCAAACCTACAATCTAATTAAAATAAAAGCTTTCATTCTAGACAATCAAACATTAGGTACATTTAT
Organism: Hyphantria cunea; assembly: GCA_003709505.1. NCBI lineage: Eukaryota > Metazoa > Arthropoda > Insecta > Lepidoptera > Erebidae > Hyphantria > Hyphantria cunea. The sequence goes on from PKRV01000128.1 coordinate 852,046, forward strand.
AATTTCTTAGAAAACACACACTACTTATTATTAACTACACAGTCCTTTATAACATGAATACTTTTATGCTTTTTTAATGTAACCAGTTTTCAAAATTGATTTCTTTTTACATAACACAATTATGTTGTGTATCTATTCTAATGTAGATTATTATTATACTATGAATTATAGGCTGTAAACATAAAAGATTGCGCTTGAAAAAATATTTGGAATATTGGGCTGCACTTACTAGTTAGTTATTTCATAACAGTGACAAATACAGAATTTACAATTGTCAATTCCCTATATATTGTTAAAACCCTATATATCTGGTTTATATATTACTATTTTAGTTATTTGTATAGATTTATGTGATACTTACTCTTCTAAATGTGGAAACTGGCTGTATAGGAAACCCAATGCCAGCAAAGATGATATAAATATTATAGCAACAATAATTAAAGCTTTTGATGTGGATAACTCTTCTGCACTAGATGACACCTTTAATGTTGTATCTGAAACATTTACAATTGATCTACAACAAAAATTGTGTTAATATTACAGACAAATAAATACAACTGTATTATATGTATTTTTACTATTCTAACTACATTTTAAACAATGTTACAAAAAGAACAAAAGAGTTTTAACCGATACTTGTGTCAATAGGAAACCATCCAATATCATGTCTTAGATTGGTTACTCTTGGTTTAATAAAGGTTTGGCGAGGAACGTGGACCGTGGAGGAGACACAAGGATCTTGAAAGGGAAATAAAATGAACAGTGGTGTACTTATAATCACATGATTCATCTTTATAACAAAGAAGTCGAACATTACCTTGAATATTTTTCACACGAGAATTTCCTCTGGCGTTATTTGCGCTCATGGTTTTAGCCTTTATTATATGAAATTATTCTTATTACTGGTTTTCCACTTTTACAAATTAATATACAATTGTCCTTTTGCACAAATACTATTCACTTTAAAAAAAATACTTATTTATAAATGTACGACTTCAACAACTTTACCTTTTGAAAGAATAATTTAAATTTCGAATAATATTACAGCATTCGATTATGACAAATTTATGTCCGATAAAAAAATGGCTAACATCGGTCCTTATCTAATTTGTAGGTATAAAAGAGTGCACAAAAAAGTTGATGCTTTACATATTTAGCAATTCTGCAATATATATTGGAACACCGCTTGATATCTAAGCATTATTTTGACAATGACGGATCGATGATAACAAGAAAACGCTCCGTTACACGGGTTTTAAAGTATGTCTCCTTTTACTTCAATCAGATTTAAGATGCCCCTAGCATACAATATGTTATTACTATAAGTTAATAGCATTTGGTATGGACAAGAATTGACATATTGTAATTTAAGCTAGTAAAATTGAAACAAGCTTATTTTACGCTTTTTACAGTTTCTATGCGGGGAGTTTACGTGGATGATTTGATTTGTCGAAGTCGTTTTTTTTTTGTTTTTTTTTATCATAAGTAGTAAGTTGAACTAATTCAAACTAATCGCTTGAGCCAACTGTTGATTCGAAATCGCAAGATGAGAAAACGTTACAAATGTCAAGAATTAAGACTAATTGTCAATATTTAAATGAACACATTAAAGCAACCTAGATGTGTATATAGAGTCTAGGTTCTATCCAAGTCACAGGCTTTGCATATCTTCTATTTCCGAATGTCTCCTAGTTACTTTATCCACATCTTAAACTATTATCAAGTGAGGTGATACGTCAGATCACCTAAGCAACTTTAAGCATGTATACAACAAAGGCCCTATTCGTACCTATGATATTTTAAAAATCGCCATCTAACCCCTAACCTTTCATCATCAACTCATGAGCAAACTGAAAGAATATAAATTAAGGTTTATCGCACGTACCTATGACATTGAAATCATTCTTCAATCCCTAACTGTTAAGGATCCGAGTTTTGCCGTTTATCATCAGCTTATCTAAATAGCCTGAAAGCTTATACAACTAATTTATAACTGGTTTATACAAACGTATGAAAGTGAAAGAGTTATTCTCTAACTCCTAACGATGATGGATTTACGTACCTTCCATCATCAGCTGACCTAAATAACTTTTAAGAATACGACTAAAGATAACACACAAAAATATGACAACTAAAGAATGATCCTCCGACTTCTAACTGTTTAGGAGACGTCTTCCATGATCAGCTCATCATATTGAAATGGTGACAACATAATTTTTTCACCATTTTATATGAATTAAGTCCAAACCAACCAAAGGTATCTACTGTGGACCGTTGGGACATCTCCTTTCCAACAAAAAATAACCATCAAAATCGGTTCATAAACGACGAAGTTACTTGCGAACAAATGTAAAGAAGAAAAATATACGGTCGAATTAAGAAACCTCCCCCTATTTTGGAGTCGGTTATGGTATTAAATGTGAAGTACGATATTATATTCGACTATTTATTTTATGAACACCTTAACGTTTTAGATTAGATCATATACATAACACAAACTCTGGTCACAATAACAGGATATAATATTGCCAGGATCAATATTAGTTTGAATACTCGGTCTATTGGTTTTAGAACAATATTTTGGTAAATAATTCCTATTCAAGAAAATTTTGTCAGATTGTAACTACACGGATCTCAATGCTCTGGAACTCAGCACGAGTTGTTAGACTTCCGTTTCCAAATAGAACAATGCTTTGTGTGACCCATAATTTTTTGTTCTGTGTCTGGGTATCCTTTGTGTGTCCGTTCATATATGTTTATAAAGTCCCCCACGATACAGGACCTTCCTAGTGCAGGAATGGTCCTTAAAGTTGTACTAAGGACCGATCAAGTATATATTTTAATTAATTTGAAATCGAAGAGTAGAATTTATCACAATCCCTACATATAATTTCTTAAAGTGATTTTATTGACATGATCAACCCCACTAGTAAACGTCATTATAATTTTATCTCCATTTAGGGAAATCCCATGAGTTTAAAAGCACCTAATAATAAAACTTTTTCATCAGATTGCTGCAGACTTTTGCCACTTGTTCAGTCACCATCTCAGGATCAATAATGAAAAAAGCGCCAAAGAACACATAAATTTTGCGTATAAATTTTTAGAAGTCTTCTTTTACACGTAGGTACTTTTTTGAAAATTAATTTTAACTCGGGACCTAGATACAAATACTGGATTTCACGTTTTCTCGCTTTAATAAAAAATGTGCTAAGTTTTGAAGATGATTCGCAAAATAATAAAAAAATGCCACTATATTGCTGACTGTTCTTCTTCTTAACCTTTATTATTTTTTGCCGCCCTTGTAGTTAAATACCCAACTCACAATACTCATCTATATTTCACCAACTCTTCGTGATTATTAATGACTAGTTAATTTTTAGGTATGTGAAGGTCTCGAGACCTTTGTATACATTTTTATAACAAAATATAAGGTTTTAAAGAAAAAAGCGTAAAACCGTATAGGTCTTAGGTTTTACGCTTTTTTCAAAAGTGATGTGGTGAATCAATAGGTCTACCTAGACCTATTGATTCACCACATCACTTTTGAACTAATTCATCTATTGTAAAAGATTTCAAAAGTAGATTACAATCAAATAGAAACGTCTAATAGACAGAGTCACGTACATTTTCTATCAACGAGTAACGCATACGAGTATCCTGCGGTGGAGGAGGGATAGGGGACTATTCCGAACAGTTGGTTGAATCGCCGCGTCTCCCGCGCAGGTCAAACCCGCAGACCGAGTTACGACCGCAACCGAAAGACGCGCATCGTTTGCGCTCACGTTCACTGTCTATCTTACTTATCAAAAACATCTACTTTGCCGGTGTTAATGCAAAGCAATGTGTTAATGGATTTCGCGCCACAAATCAGTTCGACAGAGTGCATAAACAATTCCTACGACAGTGATATTTGTGAAAGTGAGCTTTCTAAACGAACATAATTATTATGTACTGAGATGCGGTCCTTCGTGAATACTTAGGCAGCATACATGAGTGTAAGCGGGGAGGTAATGTAAACATAATATTCGTTGTTAATTATTATTTAAAACAGCAATACACAATACAATACTATAATTTTAAATTAAATTGTGATGAAAAACATTTTTTTTTACTTTGGCCTAAACATCTAGACCTGTAAGTAGTAAGTCTAATGAAGTGTATTAGTGCAGATGTCTCATATTTTAGACTTACTAATTACTGAGAATTAAATTGTTTTTTATGTCAACAGTTAACTCGTCCATCTAAAAGCATAGGTCTGTAGAGTATAATATTGCAGTGAGCTTAGTACCTAGGTAATATAATATACTTATTAGATAAAAATATACCAAAGTAAACTGAACATAACACTAGAATTCATCTATTAAGTTTGATTTTTTTTCCTTTAAAAAAATAATTGTTTATTTTTAAAATACAATTATAAAAAATGTATCGTAGAACAATAACGGTAGAATACTTAATCGTTTGTTAGAATTCAACCCCTACGTTGCAATGTATTCAACTTCTATAATATATATTCAAAGATTTATACAACCTCTATAATGAATTCAACTTCTACCTGCAGGTAATGCGAGCAGACATATCCAAACTGTGTCTGCTGGTCGCTGTACTGGCACTAGGATCAGCCGCGGGAACCAGCGAGTGCAAACGCGGGGTGAGCTGGTGGGACAGGCACCGCGGGTCTTGTGTACCCTGTACACGCTGCGACTCAGCCCAGCGCCTCGTTGTAAGGTATCCCTGCGAGATACACAGGGATACCATATGCCAATCCTTAAACGAAGCACAAATACCACCATTCAACACACCTGGTCCGACCCGGGTGTATAAAAAAGACAATGAATCCAGTGAAATACCTAGTGAATACGAGTGGTACGAATACGTGGACTACGATAGTGAGGTGACTACTAGTGATGATGCAGGGACGTGGGACCTCCAAACCACCAGCCTCAGTGTGGCCGCAAGTGGCTGTATGGTTTTCTTTGTAGTGGTGCTCGTCATGTCGCTGTATCATGCCAGGCAATGGAAAGTTATTCGACGGGCTCTGAAGTTAGGTAAGTTTCTTACCTGTTATTTCGTTTATTGAAGTGAAACTTCTTTAGGCGCATGAGGGTAAAATTTTTACAAATGTAACGTCACGCAAGTATGCAACGGAAATGTCGAAAAAGAGAGAGAGAGCGATCGAGACCAATTGAGAGAGAGTAAGACAGGGCGAACGTAGCATGAAGCAACTAGCGATGGAGTGAGGGTAGGGAGCAAGCAAGTGAGAAAGATCGAGAGAAAAAGTGAGATAGAGCGATTGTCGTATCACGCACAGTGCCATGGAGCGAGAGGTGGGAGAGAGCTAAGAAGTTTCACTTCTGACATGTGTACTTGTACGCACGCACTTTTTTTTAACCTATGTTTGTTTTCCTTTTATTTTTTTAAATTAAAAAGCACTTACGTAAGTCATAGCGACAAAAAATAAGAAAGGAATTTGCGTTCACAGGGAACAACCAAAAAGCGAAAGAAAAAACGTAAATTAGAAAAGTTCTATAGTGACATAGTTTATATTTCTTGCTTTCCCTTGCCTAAACCAAAATTTAATTAGTTTAACATTAAAACCAAAACCTCCTTTACAAGAAGAGGCCTATGTACAGCAGAGTACCGTTACAGTCTGCTGATAATGATTATAATGAATTATATTGATTTGATTTTCCCGGGCTTTTTCCGAACTTAGCCTCTTGATTGGGCACATCGGGTTTGTCATCTTCTTATTCCAACCATCTTAGATCATCCCAGATCCCAACCTTTTTAGGTCGCTAAACGTTTCAGGGAGCGATGTTGATTTGAGGATTGATCTGCCACATTTCTTCATTCTGTGAGAAAGTGTTGCGGCGTTTCTTTAGCCTCCGTGGATCCCGTGCACAGAGGGCTGTCTGTTACGTTACACCTATAGTGAATAGGTGCTTGTTAAGGGGACCGTGTCCAGTTAGGATTAATGACCTTCCTGAGATCGTCTCTTTTCAGTCTGATCAGAATGCGGGATGATGGATTAGGTTACTAACAAAATATTTGCTTGTATTGTAAAAAGATGAGGTGCTTTGGCTATTTTTAATCGTCTCTTACACCACTACATGAACTACATTATGTCTAACATTTGATTTTCAAATCCCACGCCTTTTAGTTTAGAGTTAATGAGCTTGGCCTAGTTGGCCATGGCAAGCTCGGTCTCAAGCAATTTTACTTATAACACCTTATCTACATCCATACTTTAAAGCGATTTTCTCTTTCATACTATTGCATTCCCTTCTATAGGCTACATCGCTACGGAATATGTTCGAGAGATTTAATAATAGTTGTTATACTTGGAAATATGTGGATGTTCGAAATACCTCTTCCTAACAGTAAAAAATGTCATTCTGTTTTTTAAACTATAATTTATACTTCCTATATATTTTTCCGTTTTTTTTTAACTTTTTCGTCGTATAGTCATCTCAAAGTGGGCAAAAAAGAAAATTTTATCGTAAGCTTGTTTGCAAAAAACTAAACATAAAACACGAAAAATTTTGATTCTTTAAATAATTTGAAGATATGTTTTAGTAAGAACTATTAATCTTTGAATAACTAACTAGCATGTGCTAATTATTAATAAAATAATGTTCGTTTCGGTGAAAAATATCGGCAATAACAGTTTGCCTCATTGAAGTATGACGGCATTTGAAATGAGCTAAAAATATTTAATGTGACAATACGTTTTTCTTAAAGTAAATTTTTCCTCGCAAGTGTAAAAATACTTATAATATAGTGAAGTCTGATATACGTACGTACATTACATCTGTAAGCATCATCCGCATATATTTATTTTTCGTGCAACTATTTACATTGCTATCTTAATGTAATCTTTAAGAAGAAGCAAAAACGTGTCAAGGCTAGGATACCCAGATTCGAAATATACCAATATAATATGTTAACCTCATTTCAAGTGTTTGTTTTTGAAAGAAGTTCAAACTACTCTTATAAAAACAACGGATGTTAATAGAAGATGAAAGTACATACTAATATTTAGATTAAACTTTTGAAAATCACATTAAAGGATTTTTGATATGCCTCGTTGATCTAGTGGTTAACGTAAGCGACTCCTGATCAAAAATTCCGGGTCGGACTGCTCTTGGGTTTTTTATTTTTTTCTTATTAACATAACAACACAACAATCAGTGCCCTCAAACCACCCTCAGAGTTGCGGAGGTCTGATGCTAGTCGCTCCGTTGAAAAACTGTTATTAAAAAGTAAAACCGGTTGAACTAGTAGCCAACCCCAAACAAGCTTGGGAATAATAAAGGCTACGAAGAAAGAGACTTTCAAAAATTGGATCAGATTCTTAGATTAAGCCCGCAGTGATTAAGGCAAGTGTGTATAAATAACAACCTATAGGGTGATTCACTGAACGATATACACGAAAAGACAAAATATTTTTCCAGTGTTCATTGAAATTGGATCTATCGTATCGATCTTTGGTTAGCTGTTACTTGGGTATACTGGAATTGTTGAATATTTGAACAGCCTCGTACTTTCGCATTTGACACCTTTTTACACGTTTTTAATAAGCTTCACCAGTATCTTTGTTTGTAACCGACACCTTTGGAGTTGATTTTGACCCACTTCAAACGGTTCGATTTCATTCAATTAATCGAGACCGATGACAATAACAATTATTTAAAAAGAGAATACAAAAAAAGTTTTAAAAAACACGCTTTTATAAATAAACCAAAGTAAAAAGTAGATTTTTTTATTTAAATTAAGAATAGAGTAATAACTAAAAGAAATTAATTTAATGTAAATAAGCGTGTGGTGCTTTTTAAAAATATTTCTATAATGTCGCTGATCCCATCATGGAAATAGGATTGTGCTCCCACAGCCATAGCGCACACTTGCCCCACAAGACTCTATCAATGGAATGTTAACCTCAGGCACCGCACGATTTTTATATTAAATAATTTATTTTATTTATCAATCTCTCTTTAAGCTGAAATATTTCCAATTTTTAAGTATGCTTTATTTATAAAAATGAGGTTTTTTTAGTTTTTTTAAAACATTTTTTATTTATTATTTTTTTAAGCTAGAAGTGTGTTAACTTAAACTGTAGCTACACCTTATAAATGAAATATAAATCATGTTAAATTTATTAAATACATAGCTCTTGTAGCATATATAATGTACCATCTAAGTTTAATATTATACCCGACCATCGATAATTTTGTTGCGTAGTTTTTTTTATAATCACTCTGATTATAGCAAAAAGTACAAAACTTAAAAGCCAATTACACTATANACTCAATACTGAGTAAACCGCAAATCGTATTTCGCCTTTAAGGTGCTTGTATTTTACACTCTAATAATTATTTATTTATGTTTCAGGCGTTGTTATATAGGTATATTAGTTCCTTCACCAGTTAAATGTCTAATCAGTACTCTTAGCCAAGACGTAAATTTTTGGTGTCATTTCTCTTGTTTTTTCTTTTATAATATTGCTTAATATTTTGATTTTCATGTGACTTAGCTTTGAGATTATGACGTCATTCTCATACATTTGTTAGTTTTCCATCAACATTTACGCTTGTAGAATGTCCGCTTTATGCTAGGAAAAAAATTTAAGAGAGTAGAAGGAGTTAATCTACTTGACAATGATCAGATGACGTTCCATAAGCGTGGGTTATACTAAAAGTTCTGGTGTGCCTGACACGCCTACAATGCATTTTTACATCATATTGTGTTCTGTGATTTTGAGTAATTAGCGTTCCAACAGATGTAGCACTGTAATTAAAAGATGCTGATTGATAGCGTTCCAGAAATAGTGACTCACCAGTTCATCAGAAAACAACTACAGAATAATAAAAACAAGGGAAAATGTACGAAGATCGGTGGCGCCAAGCGCACACATCTCTAAATGATGTTAATGATACAGATCTCATACATCAAGCAAATACCGAATAACGTAGCTATAGCAAATGTCCGCGTAAAAACGAGGCGTTTCCTTATTAATTAAAGGTACTTTTTATTGCCAGAAAGTAGTACTTACATATTAAAGTTTTCAAAATCCTGCTAGACTTGCCGAGAAAAGGCCAGACTTGAAATATATTTAATAGTTTAACCAAATTCCCTTACCCAAGAGTGTTTTTCGAAGAGGGTTTTTGCTATGCATTAATATGTTATTATATTAACGTGGCCAGGTATTGACGCAAAAATCTAAAGGACGGGTTTTTCATAAATTAAAAATCTATGTTTACCCATTATTAAATTGTTTTCTTTTTTAGCCTTTTCCTGGGTTTTGCTTACATGTCTTCGTACTTTTTTCCTAGAAGGAAATTAATCGGTCGTTTTCTGTACTCTTATGTCTGAGCAACAATTTATACAGAGTAACTAAATTAAGTCTATCAAATAAACCATCGAGTTGACATTGGAAATAAAATCATTAGTTAGATTAGGACGTCAGCAAAGGTATCTAAGTTGATTTGTATCGGTTTTTTTTCTTACTATTGACCGTGGTATTTAATACAAATATTGAAAAGTCATTAAACCTTGCACGCAGACGTGGCGAAGACCCAATTTTAAGACGGCGCGCGCCGCCCCTGCCCATGTAAACAATAAGAGTTTGTTTGAACATGTGCGCTACTAATTTTGACCTGCGCAGCGGACCGCACGCATAACAATAGCTAACGGTTTTCCTTGCATTCGATTACTCCAAAATTAGATTTGTAATATTAAGTTACTCATTATTCGATTACTAATTTATCTAAGGCGCTATTCAAAATCATGACAGCCATACACATTATAGTATTAGCGCAAGCGTCAGCATAAAGAACTCATTCAAAACGTAGTTTTTATTACTTATCTAGCCAATTTTTATTTTATTATATTTAACGATATTGAATTTACAGATGTACAAGATTTGACAGCGAAGTTAAAGCTGATGGAAGCGGGCGGAGAAACAACGGTCGAGCCAGTAGTGGCCGCTGATCACCACATCTATTGCAATATTCATGTGGGAAAAAACGCATTACTTGGTAAGGTTATTTACTATCTCAACGTATTCAATTACATAAGTGTTTATGTATATTTACTGCATTTATAAAATACCTAGTTGAGTCCCGCGGTGTTACCCGCGGTTATTGTTGTACCTCTACAACCGCGGGTAACACCGCGGAGCAAAGTTAGTATAATAAAAAGCAGTCTGAGTTTCTCCTTATTACATCTGCTATCTGCCAGAGAAAGTCCCGTCAAAATCGGTCCAGCCGTTCCTGAGATTAGCCGGAATAAACAGACAGACCGCCAGACAAAAATTGTAAAAAATGTTGTTTTGGTAAATGTACCGTGTTTACATAGACATGCGTTTAGTAAAAAGCGTTTATTTTAATATTACAAACAGACATTCCAATTTTATTTATTTGTAAAGATTGCTTAATGGGGTTTAATATCCAACACGTTAATCGTTCTAATTTGATCTATACACAAACTGCGATAATATTTAAGAACAAAAGCATTCTCGAAAAGGGTATGTTTACTCGGTCATAACTCCCATTAGTGGTCAGGTCGAGAATGAAAACCTCGAAGTCTGGCGCCATTCCAGTCAATTTAAAATACGGTGTAACGTGGGTGTGGGGGCTGCGCCGCATGCGTTTGTCGCTCACTGGCGCCCGTACTTTATTTATTTTCAATCGGAACGTCCTCGAGGTCAAATCATACGTAGACCACGATTAATGTTCCTAGTTGTTTACTAAGCACAAACAAACATTTGCCGCTGACATTATTTAGCTGGCAGTATTTTTAATTCAGATTCAATGGGATTCTTATCACACACGCTAAAGCAGTTCTGAGAATAATATCTCGTCTACAAAAATATTTTCTCCAAAGCACTTAATAAAATCACATTTAAAAATTGCTCTGCTAATATACCTAGTAGTTCCTACAATGCAACGAATGCAATTTGTAGTAATTTCAATAGGCAGTTTGCAATATCTTCAAATAGAACTATAGTTTGCAGAGTTTGTAGAGGAAAAGAACAATTAATACTGATATGAAAACGTTATTGCTTATTGCTCAATTTAAAACAAAGACGATTCTAAAGATTCATTTAATTTCGGACAGTTTTGATTAGCTCCATTAGTTTACACTAAACAAACCTTGCAAGTCAGTTTTAAATTGATATTTATTTGTCGTACTGAGTTTGAAGTCTGAACTTTCTTAGTTTTTTGGTCTTTGTCAAACCCAAGATGCACAAAGCACCTATGAAGGTGCTTTGTGCATCTTGGGTTTGATCGATTGAGTGACCTAGGAGATGAATAGTGAAACGCTTCGGTGGATACTGCCTGATACTGGTAGACTCCTTGAGTTTAAATTCTATGATTCATTTTGAAGAGTCCACATATTGACATCAGAACGATGGAATCGGGAGCAGAACTCAATTCTAACCTTTATTAAACCTTTTCCCCCTTTCAAAGTGAGTTTTTAAACAGTTATAAAAAAACCTCATAGCTTTTACTGTTCCGTTGTAAACATTGCAATTAATCCAATCATTGATCGAGCCAAGTAATTTCACAGACTGTTCTATTGACAAGTATATAACCCGACAAAACAAAACGCATTCTACGCATGTTTGTTTCACTGCGTCCAATGATGGACATCGCCTTGTTCTTAATTCATGTTGTAATATATCCCATGGAGGCCAGATATGTCGCATGGAGGCTACGGAATGCCGTCACGTACATGTCCTCGATGTCGATCAAATTTTAATGGCTTTGTTCAATACATTTATTTATTCATTCTGCACCTGGTACATGGGAAAACGGTAAAAGTTGCGGTTAGCGCTTTTCAAATTGCATTGCTATCATTTTTATTAACCGATTTCAAAAAGAAGGAGTTTCTGTTCCACTGTATGTATTTCTTTTATGTTACAATGACGATACTCCTTCTATTCTATCTATCTATATATAAAAATATTAAGTTGGTTTAAGTACACTTCACAAACTCAATAAGTTGAACCTCGATTAAACCCTTTTGGAACTGTATAAGTACAACCTGTTTCAAATATTGTATTTATCATATATTTTAGAAAGTCAGTTTGTTTCTTATGTTTGTGGTTGTATCTTACAACCACAATGTGCCACTACGAAGCGCGGGAAGTTACAGCTGGTCTTTAATTTTATATTGCATTTTTCAGAACAGTAGAATATATTTTCCTTGAACACAGTATCTTTCTTTTTCGGTTGTCTAGAAATTTGTAAATGGCCAACAACAGAGGCGACCAAGTATATAAATTAATCAACATAATGTAAAAGCCAAAAAGCCCGCCAAAGCAATGACAATTCAATTTAATCAAGGGACACTAATATCACGAAGACTCGAGATTTGTTCGTTATGTTTTCAACTACAAAAGTTTTTGTGCCGTCTGGGATTTAAACGCACTATAATAGTGGAGCCAGGTGTAACGACCGCGTAAATCGTTGCATCATCCGTGTAGTCAAAATGACTTTAATGTTAATATAGAAGTAAGTTAGTGTTTTTGACAGTAATATTGAGACTAATATATTCTGAAAAAAAACGGATTTATAAATATCAAGAAAAACAGTCAATTCTCAGAAAATTAACATGTTTTCGGGAGGCCTTCTAGGGTAACATTTCAATGAAGTACAAAATAAATTTAGCTTGTACATGTACGTACGTAGGTACCTACCAATCTACTTTCATGAGCCAAATGTATACAACTGTGTAATAACCCGATGAAAAATGATTTCATGCAGAGCTAAAATAACCTACATAACGGTAAAAGTACGTGCGAACAACCAAGTCATTCTAGAAATATAGTCTCAAAACATTTAATTTTAGCCATGGAATTGAATAAACATTTCTCGTAGTTTTGAGCTGTTAGCAAAAACTTATTAGAAATAGTAATAATATCCCTTTTTACATATTGGCAACACCAGTAGTAGTTGTCAAATTTAATTACAATTTTTTTTTAAATTTGACATTTCGTCTTGAAACACAATAAACAATCATTGAGCCAGGCGTGGCGTGATGCATTTTTAAATTATCAGATAATTTGTTTTATTAGAATTTTCATTGCTGCATTATATTGTTTTTTTTGGAATAGGTATCAAATTTAAATATCAAAAACTAAAATATTTATATATATCAACATATCAAAGTAACTAATTTTTAAACGTGTATTACATAAGTAAAACCAATATTCTTGGTCACAATAGCAGTAACAGCATATTTCTAGTGGTCTATGATAGTCTACCTGCAAAAATGGTGAGACCATTTAAGATAAGGTGACCGATGCGATGTATGGACAACTTATCATCAAATATGGAGACCGATGTATTATAAGATGTTGCTTTGATTTGTCGTCTAATCCAAATCTCTTTTAAAACAATGTTCAAAACATTTCATGTTTTATGTTTTTGGTCCAGTGGTAAGGGATTAACATTATTAAGTCTCTTTTTTGTACCTATTAAGAATTAAAAAAAAATCATTGGGTATTTTATTTTTCGTACTGTACAATATGGAGAAAAGAACTCCCACAATTCTGTTTTTTGTGCCCAGTTAGCACTAGAAACATTAACTTAATAAAAACTAGATGGTTTTTCAAAAAAGAAAATACTTTATAGATTATGCAATGATATTTGTTTTAAAATATCATTGATATTATGTCTTTGTCTAGGTTAATCCTAGTCGCCTCGCTATGCAAGTAATCGAATCAATCTGGCAATAAGTAATGCACGTGCGTTCATTAGGGGGTTATTTGTAATGCAAGCTTGTCGCCGGGGCAGCCGCCGCTGCTTCCGCCCCAGGGCTTCACTCGCGCCGACGCACCGGGAAGGCCCACACTTCCTGCTTACATCGATTTTTGACAACAGTATATTCAACAATAAATAGCTCTTTCAATTGATAATTTATTAGGCTGTTGAACTGTTTATTTTTATTGGAATCGTTAACCGTGATTCTAGAAAAGGTCACAAATGCCACGTGTTTGTGTTTTCATGTACTTATCAACAACCCATAATGTCCATATGCTAGGTTCGGGTCTCCTCTCAAGAGAAGGTTAAGGCCATACGTCCCCACGTTGGCCGAGTGCGGGTTGGGGACTGGACTGTCATACACTACGTCTGTTAAAATCAATTTGTAATGCAAAAAATGGTTAGAAAGTTGTCAGATCTAGACACCTTCAGAGGTTATTCACATAAATAAAACATAAAAATGCCAGACAAAAACAGTATTTAGCATGACTAAACGATCGCAACTGACTCAGTTTTCAGTTTTTATAAAAAAGAAGTGAATGCACTTAATGGTTAGATTTTTATTCTTTTTTGTATGTATGTTACTTTGCTGCTTAAAAACTCTTTATTTTGTGATTTTAAGAAAGAACGTTGTCATGATATAATTTAGCGTAATTCTTGTTTAAATCTCGCAACATAAGTTTGTGTGAATCATATCACAGCCTCATACCACTGCTATCGCTGTTCTTTCGTTACTTTTTACGGAGTGAGTTAGTTTACCGGAGCGCTAAATCCCTCATATCTTGTGACTCTAATGTTACCACAAAAAAATGGGACTGAAAACCCTGAGTTTAAACCTAATAACCCATTATGTCACTTAAAATGCTCCGTAGTTATTTTTTAATATATTAAGCATATTTGTTACCCGTGATATGTAAATTTTTGGTTTAAATTCAAAACTAAAAGACAACAATAAAATAATTTTCATTTTATACTCACGAACGCGTCCCATTAAAAAGCGGGTCTATCGGCTGCGAATCTATTAAAGAGCGTGTCGTGGAAACTTGTGGATAGTTAGAACTGTTCGAAGAACTTGTGCATTCAACTTGATTAGTTGTTATTCCGTAAGGTGTGCGCATCGTGGGATAAAGGATCACTACGGTGTGGTCTGTTATTTACTACAGAGGCGTTGGATTTCGATAGAAATGACGTTTACATTTTAAACCCATCACGATAAAAAAGTCATGACTATGGCGTAGGGCGGCAAAGAATCTGTATGAACTTTATCATTTCGTGAATCACACAAAACTATTAGTACTTTATTATACATTGAATAGTCTAGTTTTTACGACAAAGTTCATCCAGATATAATAATAATTAGCTGAACACGATGTACCTATTGAATTTTACATGAAATTCATAAACACATAAATTTCATATTAAATTATTTATAATTAAATAAAACTAGGGTTAATTGTATTCCAATTGAGTCCATTAGGAGTAAAGAGCGCGTCGTCAAACTGATGTAAGCATACAAGCAATTAAACAAAATTTCGCATTTTGGACGCAGTGTGCTCCAAACATATTTAGTTTATAATATAGCTATTGGTAATTATCAATAATGGAAAACATTTTTATTCAACTACTTGCTATATTATCATTTACGAGTTTTTGACAGAAAAAAAAACTGATTAAAATTACATATAAATGTAGTTAAGTTAGTAGTTAGTTAATTCTATTATTGAAGTCTATCTTATTATTACTTCTCTGTGACGACGCTCACGGAATTCTAAATACCCTCAGGCTATTAAAGAAGAAGGAGAGAAAACAAATATGTTACCCAATACGCAAGCACCATAGACCCATAGACAAAATCTGAACGCACCCTATTCGGATCACGCATTACGTTAAGGAGTTCGTGATCACGTTTGAATATTAAATAATGTAGCCTGAGTTTAGGTTCAATAATTACAACTAATATATTAATAAAATAAAAAATATAATTTCGCTATTAGTATTTTAATATGTTATTAGCAGAATCGAAAAATGAACGAAAAAATCTAAGTGAAATACGAGTAGGTACGAAAAACTACGTAGATACTACGTATTAAGTAAGACAAAAGAAGGCTCTAGGTAAAAAATTGTAGAAATTAGAATCAGTGTCCTTTTTCAATGATTTATCTTATATTTAATCATTATTACAGGCAACCTTATTTATTTAATAAGGTTGCCTGGAAGAGATTGCTTTTGGCAATAAGGCCGCCCTTTGTTCACTCCGTCTCACATTTTATGTACTCTCTTCTAACTGTAATATTATAGTGTGCAAATAAAGAGTTTTCTATCTATCTATCTAATAATTAATTAACTTAAAATAATAAATAAATTATCACGCGCATTTAGTATACGAGCCCAAATTGGCATGGTGGTCTATGACACATCCACAAACGCGGTAAAATTAAAAAATAGCTATTCATATATTTTCTATGTGATGTATTTTCTCAACAAAGTATTCCAAATCAAAGTACAGATTCCAATTTTGAACAGTCTGTCGAGAAAATATACCACATTACTTAAATAATATATAATCTAAGCTACATTACATAGATAAAGCAATATTATTTAGTCTCAGACTAATATTCATGTAAAAATAATTAAAAAATATATTCTATTATGAATCCTGAGGCAGTTTCTAAGAAATATTCGAATCGTAGCCAGCACAGAATATCTTAATTGGTTTATTACGCCTATGGCATTCTTTTCTAGAAGAGATCAGAAGCTAATTATGAAATTTACTAAGCTAATTATTTTACATATAATATCAACTAAGACGTGCTTTGTACAAATACCGCTAAGAATTAAGCAATATTAATATTTATAAATATTCATCGGAAGATGAAAGCAAGACAAAAGGAGCACACGCAGAGCTTCAAAGCACTCTTACGCTTGATCTTGTCAAATACTGTAAAAATTTATATTCTCTTTAAATTATCTATTAAATAAACTAGTTCTAAATTAGATTAAAAAATAAATTTAAAAGTGAAATGAAACTTAAGCACACAAAACGGCTCTTTAAAGAAGCGATATCGAAGCTAATTAGTTTCATTTGATAGATAATTACTAATCTGACCATGGGCGTACCGAGTCAGGTAGGTTTGTTTACATCCCTATCTTCTTGTATGGTTAAAATTAAAAAGTACTTTTTGCCATTTGGAGTACAATATACAACTTGTAAAAATCGTGTGTCGCGACCTTTCTACCTACACGCTAGCAGCGCTGCAAGAATTACTGAATCTAGTCGAGCCACGTTGAGTACCGTGAAGATCAGATCACCGAAGAACTCCAACTTAGGGGTCAAATTCTGACAATTCAGCACCCAGACACCAGTCACCTAGACGTAAAAACGTGGCTAAGATGATATATGATCAAAGGTGGAATAAATGGGCTCTGTACGCTCAGTGTAGGTACACAGAAAGTTTGCTAACGCTATGAGCGATTCTTTCACGGAACACATTTGTAACAGTTTTTCTTAAGACCCTCTAAAGTTACTTTTAAAATACCTTTTCTATATTTAAAGAATTTATATAAAAATATATAAATTCTTAAGTCGGGGTGTCTGTTTGTAATATTAAAAGGAGTTAGTTAGTCTAAAGTACATCATTAGCCCTACCTTTCTAGACTAGCTTCGCCTAGCAGCGTAACTCACAGCAACAACTATAATAGCGGGGAACACCGCGGGGCTCAGCTAGTGTATTATAAAAACCAGATTCCCCCCCCCCCCTTGACCCAGGACCTGGGTACGCCCATCAATCTCATCAGATTTGTGAGAATTTGCCGGGCCAGGCAAATGTAAATATACAGTTAGCGTAGATTATTTATAAATTCGTTTGAAAACAGTGCTAAAGTTGTTCCTAAAGAAATAATATATTGAATTTAGTTTAATCTTAAATCCGATACTTTTGTCATGTTTGTTTATTCTTGTATGATGTTAATTTCATAATCTTAATGACAGTTTCGTTATCCTAATTTTGTTAAAGTCGAATAAGAGCTAGAGCATGTTAGCGCTAGGATATTTCAGTTAGACCTACGCCTACGATAAACAAAGCTCGTTTACTCTGTTAGCTCGCTGTAAGTCTGCGCCAGTTATTTAATCGTTTCCTTGTTTAGAATGGTCTTCATTAAGAGCTGGTATTTCTATTTAAATAGTCGGCAGCATCAGCACTTACCTAGCTAACGTTACAGCGCAACTAAGTGCCTACAAGTCTACAACAAAAACAACAACCCATAACGTCCCACTGCTGGGCTCGGGTCTCCTCTCAGGAGAGGGTTATGGCCATACGTCCCCACGCTAGCCAAGTGCGGGTTGGGGACTGGCATGATAACGTTGTGGCTACGTAATCTTACCGTCGGATGTTTTCAAGCCGCCCAAAGGCCTCCAACTGAGCTTCACGACTGTTATCCTATGATAACAACCGGGACCGACTGCTTAACGTGACCTCCGAATCACGAAGACGCTCATGATAACATGCCACTAGCGGTCACCCATCCAGGTACTGACCGCGCCGTCGTTGCTTAACCTCGGTGATTGTTTCTAAACACCGAGTGCAACTGGGCTATGAGCGCCTACAAGTCTACTGCAACTCAATTTATGACGCGTTTATTTTTACAGTTTCTTTGAATCTCAATATCTAAATGTGGGTAGTAAGTTATTTAAGTAAGTACCAGAGTTTGCGTGAAGTTTATGCCTTTTTACAAGAGAATACGTAGGTATAGAATCCAAAGTTACAATTTTCTACAAAATAAAGAGTTGATCAATTGTTTAGAAGCCAGATTAATATAAAAATGTTCGAAGAATGATTGTCAAAATGCTTCGAATTCCTTTTTAACCCCCGACGCGAAAAAAGGGGAGTATAAGTGTTATAAGTTTGACGTCGATGTGTGTCTGTGTGTGTGTCGATTTCGATGTGGTTTTTTTCATTTGAAAGCCAGTTTCCTTGCAGTGGTTTTTAGCTATGTTTGGTTAATATCGGTCTGGAAATGTAAGAGTATGAGCTCGTTTCCAAAATGATGTAAAGCATTTTTGGCTTATGATTACTCGATTAAGTGTTACGTAGGAGGTATTATAACTTTTTTATTTTAGTTTGTTCATAGCAGTACTTATTACCAACTCTTCATATATCTACATAAGGGCAATACATAAGGGTTGTTATCAATATTAAATTATTAATAGTAATTTTGCCTTTATCGTACATTCTCGTAAAGTTGCCAATTTAAATGATAACTGAAAGAGCTCTCTCTCATTATCCGTGTCTTTAAATTTAAACGAAATTTTATTGTTATTTCTAAGACCATTGTCTTAGTAATAGTACCACAGTAGTAGTCGTGGTGTCATTTTTTAAGCTAATCCACTTCTTAGTATTATAGATATATAGAGAGACAATTATAAAAAAAAACTAAAATTATAAACGGATGTAGAGGCAAAAACATGCGTCACGGCACGCACGGCCCCATTTCACTCTACGCCAGGAAATGGCCCAAAAGCTTCCTTTTACACGATGTTTGCGCAGTCAATAAATAGATTCCATCAGATTCCACATTATCTGTTTTATTCATATCATAAACAAGACAAATATGTATTTGCAACTGAATTTATCCGCGAGGATCAGTTACTCGCGTTCCAAAACGGTACTTTATGTGACTAAAAGTAGGTAGGCATTGCCATTCAGGAACCTATTTTCCAATTAAATATGCTGAACAGCTCAATTCCATCTGAGCATGGCGTAGGCAGTAGTTACTTCACCTACGTGCTATTTGAATTTGACCTCATAAAAAACGCTCTTATATCTATTCTCAACTGTTCTAGTTAACTGCAGTTAAATAAATTTCATCTAATCATAGAGTAATATTCCTAAAAGTCTTTTTTTTGTCTGCTGTTCACGTTAACACACGTGTTATGATGTTATGAATTAGTAAAAAAAAAACAGCATGGGAACAGTAGAGCATAGGGACAATGTCACGTCACGATCGTGTATGGAATGGCAAATTTGCGAGTGAATTTCCTTTCCTTTCGGGGCTCCGGAAGTGGCGTAAGCTCGTTATGGAACTGTATTATACATGCAACAGCATGATGTCCATAACACTTCTGCCATCGTAAGTTTTCCTAACATAAACTTGCATATAATTTATTCTTGGGATGTAATCTTGGGTTTTACGCGCCCATTGAATATATATTTATTGACAGGACTTTGATAGATTATAAATTATGGAAGCAAATCTTCCATTGTGATGTTTTGCTAAAAAATAAAACGGAAGTTGTCAATGGATATATATAGTATTAGCTTATATGCTATAGCGATATATAACAAGTAAATTCTTGTCTTTTTTTTTATAATAATCCCATCTTTTAGGGAGGTTGTTGAAGATTACTTTTGGTTCCACATGAAATTGGCTACAAATATACCGCACTTTATCAATGAAATCTAATTTATTTTGTATTTGATTATACTTCATAATTAATAATAATAAACGAATTGCTTCTCTGATTTTTTCAAATGCCTACCCACTCTATGTAGGCATAGAGCAGTATAGAGTAAGATGTGTTTTCTTTTCTTCAACGTGTTTAAATCGTCTTATCTAAAAGGTTTCGAATTATTTTAACCTGGGATTTAACCTGTACGATTTGTTAGTTGAATCAACTGCCGAAGATTGCTCTTCAAGATTTGATTTCAGACGTCACTGAATCTGTATTTATAGAACAGAATGCTTCGAATTGATCTGCGGAAATGGCTGGATAGTGTTTTCATTCCAAAAGATGAAACTACATCAGCATATTCTTCATAAATAAGTATGGAAGTATATTATCTATTTATATTATTTCAGTAAAGGCGATATCAACAATAATTCAATTTTAAAATAATAGTTAGGTACTTACATATATAATTTAATATTTTATAAAATCAAATTTAACAGAAAGGGCGACTACTCCCAAGGCCTGACGATGGTGCTGATAAATGCTTTGACGAAACCTTCTGATTTAAAAATTGACTTACACACTAATAAATGAATTGAACCTTATTTCCAACTAAATACAGCGTTATGTGCGATGAAGAATTTGTGAGTGTTCATTGATTTTCTGAACACGTCCATATATAATAACGACAAGATCAATATACATACTTATATCAAGAGTGCCTGCGGGAGGAAGCCATGGTCAATAAATAGTTACGATATTTCCGTGTTGATAAATAGGGTGTCGCAACGACAAAAATATAAACAAGTAACGGTATTT
Source organism: Hyphantria cunea (assembly GCA_003709505.1). Classification (NCBI taxonomy): domain Eukaryota; kingdom Metazoa; phylum Arthropoda; class Insecta; order Lepidoptera; family Erebidae; genus Hyphantria; species Hyphantria cunea. Next base: position 873,082 of record PKRV01000128.1, read on the forward strand.
ATATATTTTTTTAAATGCTTTATTTATGATTTTAATTGTTTTTATTTAAGCAAAATATTGCTTGTGTCAAAACCACGGCCCATGAGAATAGGAGGAAATTAAATTTCTTGACTTTTTTTCTTGTTCAAATTCAATCACAAAATAAACTTTAATTAATGTTAACTATAGGTAAAAGAGTTTCAATTTTTTATATTGATCTTAAATTAGCTATCGATTTTGCTTTCTTTTTCTTAAACGCTGTTTGTCCTACCTATGTTCATAACCATTTATGCGGGGTAGACGTTATTTTTATTGGCATACTCGAATAATTTAAGGGATTCATTTTAATATTTCTTCATTATTGTGAAAACAAAACTTGTGTGACTCCTTACTACGTACAGCTGTTATCAAGTTTGAAATATCCCGTCGCGACACACAGACTGAACTGATCATGATTTATTATGTTTATGCGCCGCGCCGCTTGCCTCGCAAACGGACACTTATTTTTAAATAAGATTTAAATTGTCTCGCACATCAGACAGAACGTAAAATTGGCGAGCGTTTGAAGGTTAACTCACATTAAAATGGGAATCTGTGCGTTTTGGTTTTGTTTACTTTGGGACGCTTCCTGGAAACACGGAGCTCGTAATCGGTTCTCGCACGTTCCACGTTACGTGCCAACGGTACTGTTTATTTAAACTGGGAAAAGCAAAACATATTAGTGTAAACAATTATTCTAAAAGTAATTAGTTGTTAAAGCAGTAACCAGGGAAAATAGTTCTTCTAGTTAACTTTGCAATAGATATAGGCATACCAGATCCGTGGGTAATAGGTTATTTTACTACGGATGTGTGTAAATTTACGGATATTTAACATACCTATAAATTATCCTATTTTTTGTCGGTTGACAGGATACGTTCCCTGCAAAAATAATATCTGCAGCTGTGTAGACCATTTAGAATGCCAAGCGCACGCGTTCAAGCCGTAATTTCAAATATGGCTGCTATAAAGCATACTTATACTACTTCTGTATGCAGAGAAACTTTCATATAAAAAATAAGTTACATGTAAAGTTACGTAATAATTTTAATGTGTATAAATATTTATGTCAAGGTGTTTTTGTTTCAGGTCCTAAGAAGGGATTAGGTAATGTCTACACACAAGAGAAGCATAACCCTTAAACCACCGAAATAATTATTGTTAGAAATCAACAGTACAAAATCTTAATTATTTAAATTAACCTCGCGATCAAGAGATACGAATAAGAAAAAATATTTTCAATTAAATTCATTTTTTGTTTTTGTTGTGTATTATTTTACTTCCTATGCCACATTTTGGAACTCTAACGAGACGCTACCGCGGAACAGAGCTGACGTAGGCGATCTCCAAATAGATTTGACCGTACCTCTCGTCTAGCACACATCCATTTCTCACATAAACAACTGTACAATAACCTAATATATGGTTTATTTTTAAATGTATAGCGCAATATTATTTCGTGAGGAAGGAAGTTATCCTTCAACATCCCCTCTCTTCGATCGATCTACCTGGTTTTAGAAATTGAGGGTTAGTGAGATGGTGCCTTCTACGTAGATTATTCTAGTTGTTTCATGACATTATGTACCTATACGAGAAGCATTTATGATTTATTTTAGAATGAGTAGCGAGATATTTAATATTTTATTTATTGTATACACTTAGTAAGAAACGGTACAATAGAAACAGTCACAAAGTATGTATAACAATTGGCGGTCTTATCGCTCTCGGCGATTTCTTCCAGACAACCATAACACGGATGAGTGTTTCAAAATTTTAAAATTTAGGATAGCTTACATACAGGGAACACATAAAATATTTTAGTTAGTTAAAGTTCCATAAACTTATTTAATCTTTTATGTTATCAATGTGTAGCAAAGGCAAGAATTTATGTTTCTGTAAGCTTAGTTTTCTATCTTGAAACCAATAAAAAATACATATTTTTTATGGTTGCACTCTAGTTTACAACTAACTATCTTCATCCACGACTTCACTATTTGTTTCTCATGTACCTAATAACGTCATCATTCTACGGAAATAAATAAATATACTGTAATATTTTTATCAAATGGGTATAGTTCTGTATGGGTATGACGGAGGCCTAGTTTACCAGCCACATCATACAACGCTCAAAAATTTGGTCTGGTTATATTCAGGACAAAATATTTTGATCGTTAGTGTTTTCCGATGTCACTTGCCGTGTTTCTATGGGCATTACTCTTTCGCAGAATGAGTTAGCGGTGTAAATAATTAGTAAATAATTTAGTTTCAGCCCTAGAATAGAACATTCGCTATCGATGACTCCACGAAATCCTGAACTCTTAGTAAAATCGTTCCGTAGAATAATGTGATAGAGAGATTCTAATAACGAAATTTGATATTTGAAAAAGGGATTAAAGAAGGTTTAACATTTGGGCTGTTTATTTGTCCAATTTTTTTTATGAAAGGCCATGAAATACCTGATGTATCGCTATCGCCGCACATAACACTCAGTAATTAGGTACAGGCGCATCGCCCGCCTTTGAGGACGGTGTACGGTCTTTTCTAGAAGGTCCACGGAGGATAATTTGTTTCATAGAACGGTTTTGCAAGGCAAAAAGTATCTCGGAAAGCCCACATTAGTAGCGTGCCAATTATATAATTATTTAAGTGACGGGGATAATAATTTTGAGTTGTGAAACTATACTTAGTCTGGCCATAAATATCTACTGCTACAACTAAAAATAAACAAAATATTACTTTTGAATTTCAAATCTGTCATTTTTATACGATTTTTCATTGCGTTTTCTTATTTTCGCGCCAAAATATTGCAAAATATTTTTTATATTCAAATTCTACATCTTTGTAGGCTTAATAGAGAATTGAGTATCTATTATTCACCAATTTGAATGTACTGATTATTTAAATTGAATTTACTATTTTTTTTTATCTTAATATATCGAATAAATTTAAAGATATGGTATCCAAATAAAATACTTTGTCTGGTCATAAATACTGTTGCAATTAAAAATAAACATATTATTATTTTTGTGATATTTCATATGACGTCAAAAAAACAGTTTAATAGAAATTTCACTTATTACACGGCACGGTCGCGGTTCCATACTTATGTCGTATTATCTCTATAATCATTCGTTCAAATTGTATGGAGTAAAAGATGATAAATGGACTTATTTTGCTAATTATTAATAATATTGACCACTAAACTTTTTTCATTTTTTTTTTCTTCTTTCTCTTTTCGCACCTAACTGCCCATGGATTCGTATTTGTTTTTTTTTTACAATATTTTTTTTCCTATCCCAAGGTTGTCTGGAAGAAATTGCTTTTTAGCGATAAGGCCGCCATTTGTACACGGTAATTCAATTGATGTATTATGTAAACTATATATTTATGTAAACTGTTATATCTGTTGTACAATAAAGTGTATTCTATCTTCTATCTATCTATCTAAACATGACCTTACAATTTACATTATTTATATTATATGAAAAAACTACTTTTGAACGGATTTCAAAAAAAGATAGTTATCAATAAGACTGTATTCTTTTTTATGTTTCTTACCTCACATCTTTCGACTGGGAGAACCGATTTGGATGATTATTTTTTATATGAAAGCTGGTGCTTCCCATTTGGTCCCATTTCAATTTGGTGCAGTTCTTGAAATAGGTTTTTTTGTTAAAATTTGTGATCATTAGAGTTACATTTGAATGTTAGACATATGCTGACGCTGTTTTTGTAGGCATTAACAAGCTCTGCAAGTTTTCTCTTGGGACTCTGTGGTCTCTCATCAGTAAGTCAGCGTTCGTAAGAAACGTTTCTTCTCCGACTATACAAATCCGGCTACCACGAAAGACTTTTCATTTCTCTGGCTAAAATATATCATATATCACTCACAAATAAAGGTAATGGTAAAATAATTTTTAAAATCGGTTCAGTAGATCCAGAGATGACCCCCTACAACGTCACAAACTTTACCCCTTTATAATTTCATTAAATTATTCAAAATTCATATTCTGCTGGCTAACGAGCAGACGCATCGCCTGATGTTAAGCGATTACCGCCGCCCATGGATACCCGCAACACCAGAGGCGTAAAAAGTGCGTTGCCGACCTTATCTATTGTTATACACAAACATATAACTTAAAGCTATAACATCTGCGATTGATATTAATGCAAATCTAAATCTTTGAAATAAAGGTGTATTAGTGATTTGGCTAGCAAAAAAGTTGCAAACAATAAAGTTATGGCCTTTAAATTAAAGAGCCATAACACCCAAAGACAAAAACCAAAAATGCCTCGGTAGCATAGGGGTATACGGTGCTACTGCTGTGCTTGAGGTCTCGGGTTTGATTCCCGGGTCGGACCAAATGTCTGTAAGATCTGCAAATATTTTTTTAAGAGTTTGGATGTTTTCTAAGTATACTATGTAAGTACATATTTACAAAAATATTAAACTGGTATAAATATATATATCAGTTGCTTGGTACCCTTATGGGTACCATACCTTATGGTACTTTGTGTTATCACAAGCTCTGTTTAGTATGGGACTAGACGGCGTTGTGTGTTAAACGGATTCTTTAGATTTCATATAAGTTGAATTTTAGTTATGAGTGTAAATAAAACGATTCAATTTATTTCGAAAATATTATATTACCAATGAAGGTACTCGTACTACCTTCGTTTATGAAATTCGAGAAAAATATTGATTATATTATATTAAATTACATTAAAAACTACCTAGCAATATTAAAACATACCTTACATCTCAAAAAATAATAATTTACTAACAAACATTATGGAAATGCTATCATGGAGTAATATGTAAATGAACGCATTATAATTTGTGCAGATCTGAAAAAATCAACATCAAAAATCTCTGTAAAAATTTACCTAATTATTTCAGTGAATGTAATGAAAATAGTTGTATCGGAAGATAGGAATCTGGCGAAAATTTGTACATAGCGGAAGACAATCTACGAAGGCAAATGAACACAGTAAGGCGCGACATAAAATAGAACCCAATAACTATACACAAAAAACCGTTTGGGTGAGTTTTGATGGTAATTATCTGTATGTTACACCATTTGGGTAAAAATGGATTTGTACTAGTTGTAATAAGTTAAGAACCCACGCCTATTTACGCATTAGATGCTTACAAAACATTCGTCATTCAATAAACTTTAACATTAGGTTTTATCTATAGATCTAAAATGCGAACCAAAGTCGATATTTTTTTATTTCCATAGGAAACTGTTAAATCTAAAACTAGAGTAACAACTTACAAAATATCCCAATTACTTACTTACACAATATTTGTCACATTGTTATTGTTTTAGGATAAATGCAATAAAGTCTTAGGAATATTACATATTGTTTTGAAGATACTGATCTCCCCTTAATACACAAACGATACGAGAATTCATGAATGCATATTTTTTTGGATTTCATTAATTTTTTTTAAGCATTGATCATGTTTCTCAAAACATGTATGAAACCTACCATTATAGACTCTGTATATTAATTGACATTGAGGATAAAACCAGTATAAAAATAAACCAATATATTAATTATCAAGGCAAACAAACACTCAATGAATTGTTATATTGTATCGGTTACTATTATGTACATCTTTGGCCACATGATACAACAAAAAATATGGTTTTCGTCTGGCCATGATTTTGGTCTATTGTTTGTTTGTACTTTTAACAGTAACTTTGAAAAAGATGCAAAAGAAATAATCGGTCTGAGCAAATAACATTAAAATCGCGATTAATACTTTAATGCCATCAACCATGACAGTATGTAGTGTGTTTGAATACAACAGAGGGCCTAGGGCTAGTTTATTTTATATCTACTCATCGTCAGGATGACCGCGTTGGGCGTTGCGATTGATTTGAAGAGTTCAATGCAGGTCATTTTTCTTTTGCGTGTGGAAACCCCCTCGGGCCTTCACCCCAGCGGGGTTTGCGGCGAGGCAGTGTGTCGGAATCGAACCGACTAAAACCACACGGTGTGCCACTCTGCGCCTGAGACGGGAGGGATCCGGGAACCGCTTTCTTACGCCATACGGAGCGCCCGGACTGAAGCGGGCACCGTCTGATGTTAAAACTCTCCATTTCCAAGTCGCCTCCTCGCTGGTGGCCTCTGAAGCGGATGGAGGGGAAAACCCGTCTCCACCATCCGTGGCCACAGTTCAATATAGGCCAATGTCAACATCATCAACCTAACTTATTTATCTTGTAATTAAAAAACAGTGACCGTGAATCTAATTTAATTGCTTTTTGTTCTCATAAAGCTCAATCCCTTGGATGGTTCTAGATCACAANGATCACAATAGGCATATAATAGAATGGACTTTTTTTTACTAAATATTTGGCAACATGTAGTTACTAGATACTATGTGTGTAGTTCTAGGACTTTAAAGTCTAAAACAATTTATAATATGATAAACATTAAGTTATCCTACACCCTCTGTTTATGCAACATGCAAAGGCATTGAATCAACTCTCAACAGGCCGAATATACGAAAGGATGTAGCAAATTAGAATTCAAAAAATGTTATCACTTATCGATTTAGCAAAAGGCACGATATTCGCGTGTTCAAAGTCACACTACTAAATTGTCAAGGTGAAAGCAGTGTATTTCTGTTACCCACCATACCTATCAGGTCAATTTGACTATTCTAGTTAGCAAATAATCCAGGCTAAGTTATATTAGCTGCTCCGGGTGTTGTCTGGCGCAGGCGGGCGGCCAGAGGCGTTGGCTGTCGCCGGGGCCTGGTACTTTGCCACGGGGTACATTGGACGCGGCTCGATCAGCGACACTGCCTCGAATCTAAAACAGTTTTTTTTATCATTGTAAATGATTAGTTTATGCCCTCGGCTCCACCCGCGTGTATGTCGGTTATCGCAGCAAATAGTAGCATATGTGTTATTCTGATGTATAAGCTATATTACTGTAAAGTTTCATCCAATTCCGTTGAGTAGTTTTTACGTGAAAGAGTAACAAATATCGATACAATTTTCGCGTTTGTAAAATTATTAGGATGCAAAAAAAGACAAAACATGAAATTGACGCATGTTATTGTGTTGCTGAAAGGATCTTAAAATTACTATCTTAATTCTCGTGAAATCAATGTATACAAAATTATTTCTGAATTGAAATATACCAGTCGGTCGCCCAGTGGTATAAATTTATTTATTTTATATATATTAACTGTCTGCATTCCTCCATAAATAACTTAACTGTGCTTAATTTTATATTCCCTTGTTCGAAGAATTTTCGTTAAAAGAAGCACAACATTATTGCTTCACATATCAATATATAAAAGTAACCAATTTGATTTTAAACTTAGATATTACTAAAAACCTCATTCATAAACTTTATTTAACTTTAAGCAATGGTTGAGTGTTATTTTCAACTTAAAATCTGTTAAATCAAAGTTGAAATTAACATATAATGGATTTCAAATTATATAGTTTATGAAAAAAACTGTATATATTTAAGTTACCTAACTCTACCTTAGTTGCTATCAGAAACTATAGATTTATTTTACTCTAATAAAGTTAGAACATTAAAACTTACTTGTTGCTCTTGTACTTATCAGGAATAGCTACATGTGGTTGACTTGAGGCATGTGAATGCGTACGAGCGAGTTCCCTCAGACACGCCTCCAGATCTTTGAATGAGTAGCCGGAGCTGGTCTCGAGGGCCGCGGGCCAGGCTAATGTGGCACAGGCAGGGTTAACTTGAATATCCTTAATCTCGTCTTTACTGGAACTTTTTGTGTCATCACTGACACATCTCTCGCAAAGAAGACAGTGACGAGCTGTTGCTAAAGAACTCGCCGCGATGATCGACGGCTTGAAATGAAGATACGGGTCCCCTTCCAGAAGACTGAGTTCGGCAAGATACTACACGAAGGAATAAATGTATTATTAGTTTTAGCATTGGTTTCGTTGTACTCGAATTAGTGAAACTGACAATAGACAATAATAAAAGTGAAAAATTTTATTGTACAAAGATTGCTGTAACTAGACTGTCCACACATGTAAAACAAATTTTTGCAAGTTACATAATATAATTATGTATAAGATAATCTCTTGATATATAAAAAGACAATGTTAAGTAGAAAGATCATTTCAGAACAAGACTTGACATGGCTAAACATCTGGTACATTCTCATTGGTTTCTTGAGGCACAGAACAATGAATCTTACATCGATGTACCATACCGTCGAATATAGATTGATTGTCGTGTGGTGGTGGGTTTCGATTACATTTGCGTTCTTGGATCCAGTCAATGAACTATGTCGAATGTACTAGTAAAAACGGCATGTAATTTAAAAAAGCGTCTCGCGGGCCCCTGTTCAATATGAGCTACAGTGCGACAAACATCTGAGTGATATCAGTGATCAAGTGACCACCGACCTCGGCGACAATTAAGAATTAATAATCTGAGTAATATTATTGTTTTATTATGTTTTTCGAGTGTATGAATGTATGTTTCTTTGGCACGCCCTAGAGCCTAAACGCCTTGTCGAATTTTTATGTGATTGGTGTCATTAGATTCGTCTTAAGAATCATCATGAGTCACTGTCGTGAGAGTGACATAGGGAATATAAAAAAATAATATTTAAACAAGTAACGAATTATTAAAAAAAGACGACTGTGTATAATTTTTTTTAATTTTGTTATTTCTTTTAATTTTGATGTACCCAGTGTCACTCTTACGACTAAGATGAATCTATTAAAACCACTCACATAAAAATACGACGAGCCGTTTAGGCTCTAGGGCGTGTCAAGGAAATATACATATATACACTCGAAAAAGATAACCCTCCTACTTTCGAAGTCGACTAAAAAAACATTTCTTTTCATTACTTCTATGGATTTAATAAAGATGACAGATATTGACGCAATCGGGTTTTTTTTTATAATAAATCGTTACTTGTTGATAAAGTATCTTTTACTATTAGTAAATTTTATTTCTCAAATGCGTGAAACCACAACACGTTACAACAGCAGCAATGAAGTCAGTCTTTAGCCCATTTTAATCTTTTATACTTTTTTAATCTTGTTTTAGAATTATTCAATTAAAATTTCATAAAACTACATTCATTCAAATACAACACAAAATTCAGAAAATGTTGCATACTCACAGATGCTAAGTGGAAAGACTTCTGCGATAGTCCATTGGATATACAGTAGTGGGATAAGAATGCCAAAGATGTTGGAGTCGATAGATCAAACGACAGCACCTTCAAAATTAGATGTTCCATACGCAGTACATCACGCTTTGTGTAGGTATCATCAGTAATATACACAAACTCTGACACTTCGGGGGGGTATACTTCCTCATATTTTCTGCATAAATATAAAAAAGAGATTAGTTATATATTTTATTTAAATAGCTATGTAACATACACAAAATTTAGCTTTAAATTATTTCCAAAACTTTGGCCTGTCAATTCCAACAAATATTATAAATTTTAAAGTAGCTGCCTGTCTGTTTTGCTTTCATGTCTAAATTGCTGCAGCAATTTCAATGAAATTTGGCATTGTGATACTTTGGAGGAAGGGCTTATGCTTCTATGTATGGCGATAACCATTATACACGAGGGTGAAGTCTCGTACAAGGTTTGTTGTTCTATATGTATGTATATAAACTTTTCTTTATCCTGGACACACGGCGAAAAATATTTCACTTATGGCCTGTTCAATCACCAAGAATATGTAAATACTTTGTTGAACAATCAAATATTTTTTGTTGACCATGTGACTATATATAATCGGCGGCTAACCGCCAAAACCTCCTTAGTATGTGTGTTATCTCATTTCAGTTAGGAGGTTAACCATTGATATGCAAATACTAGTATTTTATAGTATTGTATATACATCACTCTTTACTGTGCTCTCTACTTTCTTTGCTGGTTATTCATAACGAAAATGTAAACTAAAAAGGCTCAAAGACTATAAAACACCATATAATTTGGTTTTGAAATTTAAAACCTTTTACATTTTGTTTTAATAACTTATTTGTAACATATGTGTGTTGTATTTTGTGTCAAAGTTTAAGCTCAATCAATGTGAAGCTTTATGAGTTTATGGAGCATACGCAAATCATAACCAATATTATAATATAGTGTTTAAGAATACTTACGCAGCAATGTAAGTAGCAGCTGTGCCCACTAGTTGCAATTTTGTCCGGACCACACTCATGTAGGACAAAAAGCGGTCAACATAAGACACAGCCAGGTGCAATGTCTCACTTTGTTGACCATACTCATCACAAACTTCGACAAGCCAATCAACGAGGATTGCACGCATTAGGTTGGAGATATCTGCCTGCTTGCGCATGTAGCGGGGATTGGCTCTATTTTTAACCTATGGAAGAATAAGAAAAACTGTTCAAGAGAAATGTTTGATATGAATCAGCACGGTATTTAGTTACTAACATGTATACTATATGTATAATGTAAGTATATAACTTATATTGTTTAGTGTATGTACCGTTCATTCTTCTTTTAGAAAGTGTCATAAGTATATTACGAAACCAAGATAATAATAATAATAAGCCTTTTATTCCGAAATTTTACAAATTTTCTTTCTTTTAATTAATACCTTTTATTCTAATCATAATTAATCCCTAAGTTCGGTGTGCTTACGGCTTAGGCCTCCTCCAACGTCTTCCACTGCTTCCTATCAGTTGCATTTCTTAGTCAAAGGGGACCTAGAGTTAGCTTTAGATCATCTTCACGGCAATGGGAAAGATGGCTTCTCACTTTGCGACCTCTGCTCCTTGATCCATCTCTTGGATACCAGACTGTTACTTGTTTGCTCCATTTTTCATGTTTACTACGGAGCATGTGCCCAGTCCATCTCCATTTTAGTTGGTCAATAAGTGTAAGGATGTCTGTTAGCTTAGTTTTGCGTCTGATATCTATATTCCTTACTTTATCTTTTAACTTTAGCCCTAGTATGCTCCTTTCCATGGCTCGTTGACATTTTGCAAGTTTTTCCCTTAGAATTTTTGTCAAAGCCCAGGTTTCACAGCCATATGTAATGCAGGGAAGAATGCATGTATCAAAAATTTTTTTCTTGATCTTGATGCTGAGTTCCTTGCTTTTCATTATTTCTTTCATGGCCCAAAATGTTTTCCACCCCGTAGCGATTCTTTTATCAATTTCTTTGGACATTTGGTCACTTGGTGATATGATCTGTCCCAAACATACATATTCCTCAACATATTTAAGTTTTTGGCTATTGATAATTATGGCTGCAGCTGTTGCGTTTGTCATCATTTTTGTTTTGCTTGAATTAATTTCTAAACCTACTTCTCGGCTTCTGTCTGGTAGCGTTTTGTTATCCGGATTTAAACGAATG
>PKRV01001265.1:0-10895 GCA_003709505.1 Hyphantria cunea
CCAAACGAAATAAAATGAGTTAGGTACACAAGTTGAAATAAAAAATTTATAAACCTCCCAAACAAGCACTCAATCGAGTAATCATTTGCCAAAAATAGATTTTTGGCCTGATTACTCATTCATTTTAGAAAAGAGCTGATAGTCTTATCCTGTTGGAACGATATTAACCAAACAAAGTTAGGGAACACGGAAACCACAGCCACCAGGAAAATCTCTTTCAAATGAAAAAAACCGCATTGAAATCGGTCCATTTTTGCGTCGGGGGTTAAATATAGATTAAAGTTCTACCTATCTATGTAAAGTGAAATCGACTTAAACGCCAGCGGAGGCCCTGGAAAAGTTTGAAAATTTCCTCAAAATCACCACATCAGATCAAAATAGCAATATATTTTTTAAGACAAATTGATTTACTATAGAGGTCTCGTACATCTTTAAGTAAAGTTATATTGATTCATCTATTGCCTTATTAACTTAACCAAACCGAAACTCGAATGCGCCTCCTGAACTAGTAACAAATTGCTTCCTCATCCGTCACCATCCATCAACATAGTCCATTTATGCTACTTAACTTCAGTAATATGTTCAACACCATTGTGCTAATGTAGTTTAGTTACATTCGTGTTTATAAATAATGATGAATCGTGAATCCTAAACACAAAATATCAATTTTACAGTCAGTTACTTTTAGAATGACAAAAAAAAAATTTACCGTACTCACATATTTTTATTTTTTAGGGTTTCGTACCTTAAAAGGAATAAATGGAAACATCACAACAAGTAGGATCACTTTGTAGACCGTCTTTCTGTCAAGACCCTTTTTCTCAGGAAAGCGTGGAGGTATCAAGCTGAATTTCATAATAAATACTCAAATCTACTGTCCCTTAGAGTTGTGAAAAATTCATAAATCAAAGGCAAGACAATCAAAAAAATACAGCCGTTGTATAATATAAATACTTCCCGTGAACACAGAATTTTGAAATTTGCTCGGTGCGCAAGTGCGATGTCTTGCACTTGGCCGGTTATTTTACTGCATGTTCACAGCAGTTTGAGCCAGTTTGATTCTTCTAAAATCGGTATGTTAGAACCGCTTTCAGAAGATATTAACACGTCTGACTACTTTTATTCATAATAATTTAATACTATTTCCCATGTAAACCATGAGTTATCACGGTCAACATACGTAAATCAAACAAAATACGATAATTTTGTAGGTAAGCTTAGAGAGCGAGAGAGTACTGTTTTGTTCTGTGTACGTCAAAACTTTTAATTTTTTTATTGAATTTTCCCTTACTTCAGATTGTATTTAGCAGTAGTTTTACATTAATTTTCATTCATAAAATGAGCTTTATTCCAAGTTTATATTTCATTCATTTTACAGTTCACTGCCTAAAGATATTGACAAAGAAAAGGCTAAATTAAATTAGTTTTATTCAAATATTTAAAATTGAATTTTGAAAATGAATTTCTTATTCAAATGAAGTAAAAAGGATTTCATCCGAGATTTTGTTGAAAAGTTAGAACTTTAAGCTGAATTTTATGAAAATCTATAAAAAATTGTATTTAAATATTATTGGGAATATATTATATCTACCATTTTTTGCTAGAGACAAACGTCTATTTTAGTTAAAGCTACTATGTTTTGAATTATTTTATACACTGAGGACCGTTTCTCAGAATTAATAAACAACTTGAAAAGTGAAACTTTCAAATCATAAATAATAAGTTTGAACTAAAATTTATAATAGAATAACACATTCTATATATATATATAATATATATATATATATATTCAATATGTACATTACTGTGTTTTGAATTATTTAATATAGTTAAAACTGTTTCTCAGAAGTAGCTCTAGTAATACACGAACATGGTAGGTAAATTTTCAGATCACAAACAATGTAAAACATTCAAAGTAAATAACATATAGGTATGTATAATATGTACATTCTTAAAATTTTTATGAAATAGCTATAACATGTGTATGATAATACAGAATCTCAGTACTCTGCATTTATATGATAATAGAACAGTCACTGAGAACTATATACATGACAATTTCAAAAGATACATACATGTGATTTAAAACGTTACGAACATAAAGTTTGGAAAGTTATTACACACATGCCTAGGTTTTTAATATAGTATATATTAAATTTTATTACTCAATTAGTAACGCATCTTTACGTTTAAATATTTTACATAAACAACGATTTATTCTTTATTGTATATTATGTACTTGTTAATGTTATATGTAAATGTCACAAATTTGTTATTATAGTCATATATATTTATATTATATATTATATTATATGACAACTATAGTTAAATGTAATTATTTTTACTAACCTTCTATAAATACGCTTCATAGAATCTTCTAGTAACAGAATGGTACTTAATGAATTTTGTCACGATAAAGTTATAAGTTTCATATCTCATACAGTTAAACATATTTTTTTATAAAATACGCCAAGAAAAACTCTATTTGTATAATAACTATACTAAGATGCTAGGATTAAAAATAACTTTTTATTTATTTATTTTTTTATGTTTAAGCTGCCAAAATGACTCTGCCCTGCCTGATGGAAAGCATGAGCAGAATCCAAGAGTGGTGGTCACCATCCTCAATGCGAATGCAGCATGGTGACCCACACCTGGCGGCCTGGGGGGAAGGGGAATGGTGAGGGGGATAGGGGGCGTTGGATTGGGGTATGGGCCTCCGGTATCCTCACTCACTCGATGAAACACAGCGTAAGCGCTGTTTCACACCGGTTTTCTGTGAGGCCGTGGTATCACTCCGGTCGAGCCGGCCCATTCATGCCGAAGCGTGGCTCTCCCACGGTATAGTACAAAAATAGCAATATTTTTTTCCATACCTTAAAGAAAGGTGTTACTAGTTCATCAACATCACAGTTAACAGTTGACTTAACATTAGGATATAGTAGTAACGAACACGAAAGTTAATGCCCGCAACCTGATTAGACGAAAAGGGAACGATCTCAGGTCATCACTGTCGCTGTATCCTCACAGGGCACTGTGCCCTAAACAAGTACCTATTCACTATAGGTGCAACAGACAGCCCTCTGGGTAGGGAATGCATGAAGGCAAAAGAAACACCGCAGCACGTTCTCACAGAATATAGAAAACTAGCAGATCAAGGGGCGGACATCCTCCAATCAGCATCACTCTCGGAGGTATGTTATGACATGAAAAGGCTGCTGAGCTTCTGGGATGATTTCGGATGATTGGAGTAGAAAGATGACAAACTCACGTACAACGGCCCAATTAAACTTTCTAGTTGATAAGGAGATAATACCACGCATATTAAGTTTTTTTATGTGTACAAATAACCTACTTATAATAGTACCTATAATATGCGCATAAGCAACCATGGGAGAGCCACGTTTCTGCATACATGGCCAGGCGCGACCGGAGTAATACCACGACCTTGCAGAAAACCGGTGTGAAACAGCGTCTGCGCTTTGTTTCACCATGTGACTAAGTTTACCGGAAGCTCATACACCAACTCCTAGCCATCGCCTCAAAGTCGACAATGCCTTGGGCTTAATAGGATTAATCTTAATTTGTAGTGTGTTTCTGTGTGAGTGGGAAAATGTGTATGTTTTGTGACTGTGATTATGAAGAGAATGTGTGTATGTGGAAGGTGAGTGTAGTGAAGTATACCGGGTGTGATGTCTGGTAATTATTAAAATAGATGCAAGTGATATATGGCGTGTTTGTAGGTACATCAATCTAATTTGTAAGACAATTATTACACATAGGACGGGTAGCTATAAAGGCAACTATGAAAAAAATTGTCAAATTTATAATATTAAATAAATTGTTATATGCTAGAACTCGCGTCATCGTCACCATTTATTTATTTTTTTCCAATTCTAATTTAAAGTAAATATAAATAAAAATAAACCAAAAAAGATTTCTTAATCAAGCTTCATCCTAAAAACATTTAGGAGGAATCTGAACTTCAAAGTTAGAAATTCGTCTACCACCTGCGATCTTATATTTGTTCTTATAAGCAGTCATAACTTATCACAGTACGGGTAAGACTTATTTCTTGGAGATGGGAACTATGCGACGGACTTAGAAATAAGGTTTGTAATGCAAGATTGAGGCGATATTGTATTCTAAATGCATGGGAATATGGTGTAATATCGTATTTACGGTTTGAGAACGGAGACTCTCTCGAGTCAAGTTAGACAAATGTTTGTTGAGCAGTTTCCACACCTGTGACCATGTTATATGTCTTTGTCGGGATATTCCTGTTAGCTGTACTGACAATGATCGAAGGTATCGTAGATTTGACCTGATGGCCATGAACAGTATGAGTGATGTTTGCTGCCGCGTATTTGACATCTTGATTAGACTGTCTATCGGTTTGATGGATAACCACCTGTTTAAAGCACCTGAAAAGGTTAGGATGTTTGTTAACACCACTGTTCACACACTCGCTGTTAAATATTTTGCTTAGGTGTGGCAGTTTCAAGTGTATATCTTTTTTTTAAACTACTTATCATACTAATTATATATATATATATATATATATATATATATATATATATATATAAAAAGAAAAAACGTATAAACTGAATTTTTATTTGAAATTTCCTATGAAATCTCTATTGAGATTTAGTATAAGATAAATTACAAATCTTACCATTTTCTACCAAGCTATATATATATACCAAGCTATGTATACCTGTTCAGTAATCCTCATTTTTCAATCTGTAAGCGAGTTGGCATTCATTTGTTTCATAGAGCTGAAACGTAGTTTTGATAGAGTTCCAACATTTTTTTTATTATTTTCTTTACTTTATATTTATTAATAGGTTATAAATTTTACACCCACCATGTGAAGACTAAGTATCTACAAAATCAAGATGCAATAGATTTATTACTGCTTTAATAATACTTTTTTACAGTAGGTACATTACTAAAAGAATGGTCTAGTGTAAATCTAAGAAAATCCCTCGCTCAACGACGGAAGACGCTCAAATAGGATCAGGTCAGGCTTTGTGACGAAGGCTTATCGGCAGCTGGGCGCCATGCATATTAAAACTACCTGGAGACCTGGCAACTTCAGTCAGAATATTCTATTAGTTTGTACTTAAATGTGATGAAGATGACATTTAGTATTCTCGAGGTCAGTAGTCGATGTTTCAACATAAACATGGTTTATTTTTTTGTCGTGTCTGCTACATTAAACATTAAATGGACATTAAAAGAGAATACTGGAAGTTTTGTAAAGTATTTGTTATTAACTATAACAAATACTTTACAAAAAATATTATATATTAAAGTTCAAACCTATGAGTTTTATATAAGTATAAAAGTATAAGTATAAACTAATAGGTACTTATCGCCAATGAATTAAGTTTACCACAATAAAAATTGATGTATTTTTTTGTCATATACAAGATCTGATCTACCGATATGATAAATCATATATAGACACAAAAATAATTTTAGTTAATGTGCATCTATAAATTCCCTAAAAACTACGACAAAAAAGGGGTAATGACGCTATATTAACTTGTATTCCTGGTGAACTTCACAATACCAGGCGGTGTATTTACCTAAACAATAACATAATATTACTATTTATTTGTTTACTTCAGTCAAGAAAACCTATAGCTACAATAAATACAGTGATGCAATTTCAAACTAGTAACTGGTTCTCATATGCATATAATGGCATTGCACACTATACTTGTAAAATATATTGAAATAGTTTTAACAAAAAAGTGAAAAATTCTATCATCACCGTATATATATATATATATATATATATATATATATACGGTGTGTGTATATATATATATATATATATATAATGATACTCAGCCTATCAAGGTTTTCAACACTGAGTAATACTAATAACGTATCGTATCGTAATAACTAATTAACTATAAAGATATTACTGACGAACCTTTAAAATTTGCAATTTCCACACACTTGTATCAAAAAATTATCATAATGGAGTAAACAATAAAAAAGTTAGAAGATATTTATTTACTTTACATATTTCATGGTTCTGGGAATATACTACAGTTTCTCCTTTGTTGGTGTAGGTACCTAAGTATATGATGGTCGTCAAATTCCATAAAACACTATATATTTTTTCTTCTGGATTATTGTTGTATTCTTAAAAACAACCTTTGTACAAATTTACTTTTGTATCTTTTCTAAACTCATACGTACAAGATTTTTAAAAATTTCACAGCAAATTCAATTTTTTTTTCAGACAGCTCCTTTTTTCAAGAGGCATCTAGAAAGTGCCTTTTTATATGCTAAGTGATAGGACTCAGCAATACGAAACAGTGCTTCTATATTTCACATATGAGTATGCATATGAAACTTCTTGCAAAATATTTTGTCAGGCGTGCTTTTACACGTTCTATTTTGGGGATGTGTTTACAAAGTTGTTTACCTTTTTTCATACTACATTCTTATCCTTGCGGATTCAGTTGGGTTAATGTATACTTTCTCTTTATAAAGGTACTACTAACTTACAGTAAACATTCCTGTGCCATAGTCTATAGGCTTCATTATCATAAGTATTTAAATAAAAGGTTTATAAATCTCTTATCCTGGAAAGGGGGATTTGGGTAACACATTAATGACTCTTAGGCATCTATAGTCACCAATGCAAGCTATAATATTAGAAAGGATTACAGCTACTTTTTGTACTAATACGTACCTAATTAAAGTTCATAAAATAGAACTTAATCTATGTGCCAATTACCACTAGTGTTATTTTAGACCTAACATTTTACGTACGTTACAAACATTTTAGATATGAACTGAACTAGATTTTGCCCGCTCCGCCCATTTGTCGTGCGGTAATAGTAAATACGGTAAATAGTAGCTTATGTTCTTCCTAAAAAATCAAAATATCTCCATTCCTGATTTCATTTAAATTGAAGGCGAGCATTGCCAATTTTATATCAATCCGTATTCGGGTTTATCCGTGACAGAGTAAAAGAAAAACAGACAGACAGTTACTTTCGAATTCATGATATTAGGATGGATAACACTTCATTTATAATAAAACTGACACGTTTATTAGTTGATTTATAAATATGACGCTTCATTGACGTTGTCACAGAGATAAACCTGTACTTTAAGAACTACATACCAACTTTAAAATTTATAAAACCCCTCACGCAAGCACTTAATCGCCAAAAATGCCTTACATCATTTTGGAAAAGTGCTGCTCTCTTACACTGCTGGACCGATATTAACCAAATATAGCAATGAACCACCGTTGAAACTTACTTTTTAATGAAAATAACTGTATCGAAATCAGTCCATCCGTTTGAGAGTTACGATGCCACGGACAGATACAT
Source organism: Hyphantria cunea (assembly GCA_003709505.1). Taxonomy (NCBI): domain Eukaryota; kingdom Metazoa; phylum Arthropoda; class Insecta; order Lepidoptera; family Erebidae; genus Hyphantria; species Hyphantria cunea. Next base: position 7,368 of record PKRV01001265.1, read on the forward strand.
ATACACACACATACACACACACACATACACATCGATATCAAACTTATAATACCCTTCTTATTGCGTCAGGGGTTAGTGAAGGGTCCAATTGTATCAGGGTCCGGATGGCGTAAGAAAGCGGTTCCCGGATCTCTCCCCTCTCAGGCGCAAAATGGCACACCGTGTGGTTTTAGTCGGTTCGATTCTGACACACCGCCCCGCCGCAAACCCCGGTGGGGTGAAAGCCCGAGGGGGTTTCCACAAGTAAAAAAAAGGGTCTAATTGTATCAAGACAATATAAGTAATAATGTATCAATTCTTTACTTAATATTATCTACAGGATAGTTTAAATTATAACAACTATTTATCATATTCAACTTTGAACTTTAACTTCCTATGACCTCATTATCAATGATAGATAAATATTATACGCACGGTTATCAGTGCGCAAATAAATGTGTATAGGCTAATATACTTAAAATTCTATAACACATTTAGTATTCACATGTAATAACAGTATAAAAGCGGAGGTAAAATTGATTTGTGCAATAAATCTGCAGTGAAAATAGTTACCTAATGACTTAATTACCTTCTCAAAACTGAAATGCGTAAATAATGTACACTTATTGTAACTGTTATTACTAACATCTTTTATAAATATTAGATGAACTCCTTGAGACAATGCAAACCTTTCAACTTGATTTAAATATCAAACTGGAAGAGTTTGAACAACAACTTATATACTTTCTTTAGTCACTTATAACAACATCGAACATAAAATACTGGATAAGTCCCAAGGCAAATTCACAGTTTGAACACTAAGAATGAAGTTTATTACATATCACATCAAATCAATAGCTTCGAATAGTTTACTTGGACATGTACTAAGACAAAATCAAGGAATAAAACAAATTAAAAATACCCATAGAATCTATGCAATATTATATATAAGTAATGTTTTTTTATATTAATAACGGACCTATTATAGAACGCCTAAACACATTCACGGGTACTCCACGCATCATGTTAGTTTCACCAAAACCACTCACAGAGGCTCTCTAGAGTTACTGTTTGCAGCTCAGCTCAAGCCAAGTCCTTGTTATAATATAAGCTTTTAAAATCTTTTCTTTTAAATCTGTTATATTTTATAACAGTTAATTCTCAAATATGTTTATCCCAGACGCTGCATAAACTAGATTTCATATTTATAAATCTTTTTAATATGAATCGTTAGTGTAATATATTCTATCTATTTATTTGCAGGTAGGTATTTATTTGGGCATATATACCTATTATCATAAATGGAGTGTTATCCATCCTAATATCATGAATTCGAAAGTAACTGTCTGTCTGTTTTTCTTTTACTCTGTCACGGATAAACCCGAATCCGGATTGATATAAAATTGGCTATACTCGGCTTCAATTCAAATGAAATTAGGAATGGAGATATTTTGATTCTTGAGGAAGAACATAAGCTACTATTTACCATATTTACTATTACCGCACCGTAGCAATGTAGTTTCTTGTAGCTATCTTTATATATTTTTAGACCGGTTTAGTTTACCCCATTCTAATGACGAGTATTTATTATCTAGTCTAGGTATTAGACCTACGATAGTTCTACGGATGTTTATGGAGAGCATAATTATGTATAATAGTAATATACGTTAGTGATAAACGTTAGTGATAATATCCTGCGATATTATAATCATGGAACCAGTACAATTTTATAATGACGTCTGAGTATCAAGGTTTTCAACACTGAGTCCATTTTAGTATGAAATCGTAATAAAGAATCAAATGTAAAGATATTACTGACGAACCTTTAAAATTTGCAATTTCCACACAATTGCATCAAAAAATTATCATAATGGAGTAAACAATAAAAAAGTTAGAAGATATTTATTTATTTTACATATTTCATCGTGCTGGGAATATACTACAGTTTCACCTTTGTTGTTGTATGTACCTAAGTATATGATGGTCGTCAAATTCCATATAACACTATATATTTATTCTTCTGGATTATTGTTCAGTCTTATTGCTTGTTTTCATTCGGCTTCAGGTTGTTTGCCTGCAAGAAAGAACCAAAAAATGGTTTTTTGCTTGAGATGAATATTTAACACCAGCGCAATTGTTAACACCGGTTACAATCGAAAATAATAAATCAAATTTTCTATATTTTGTATTTCAAATGACCACTGTCAATTATTTTTAAGAAAAGACAGAAAAATCGTGTGATGACTATATTTTGTACTTTGATTTCCGTTTTCTACGATGCTTCTTGATATGTCCGATATCGGCAGTTAAAACAAAGGCCTACTTTTCTTTTCATTTTATTTAAATACTTACCTCCTCAGTATTAAACACTTATTTAAAGTACGTTACAGTCCATTACAGTTAGGTATGTAAATATTATTAATACTACCTATTTATCAGTCATATTCAGTTCCTAAAGTTTCAAAACGAAGATTTAGGAAAACGTGTACTCAAAACACTTTCTTACAAAAATAGCCATATTTAAAAAAAAGAGTTTCAGTTGATGTATTAGATTCGTGAAGTTCACTTATAATAAGCATTTAGTTGGTATAACAATCGAAATCAAAACACTTGACCTTTTGTATTCTAAAAAGCTCCAACATTTAACTGTGTCCCCCAGTCCTATTATCGTTTTTTTAATGCTTTCAACTATGGAAGGAATTTTAAAAATATATTCACGACATATTTTTTTTGACGTAAGTAACTGCGTTGTTGTCAACACATAAAGTTAAAAAATAATAGTTAGTATTACAAGTAGAAACCACACGAAGTCAAGTAAGTACCACACAGAAAGTTAGTTTTAATATAATTCTACTCACTAAATCCGTAACTTTGTCAACGAACTCATTGAAGCCTTTTTTAATATTGTCAGGGTCTAAAAACTGTTTCACATTGTCAGTGAATTCCTCCGCATGTTTTTTGGCTGTGTCGAGATAGCCCTCTGTATTAGCTGCTGCAGGTGCATCGCGTTTGACAAAGGTGTGAGCCTGAAATATATTTTATTATAATGTATATTTATTTCACTATTATAATTTTTTTAAAAAAATTACATACGATCCGCATCGACAACGGATTTAAAATAAAATTCTTTTACAGCTATGACTTAAATAAGGAATATATAGGATGTCAGTCAATTTAGATGTTAAGCTATTGTAATGCCATAGCTATCATTAGTTAAAATCTTGACGTAGTCCTATCTATATAATATAAAGCTCTTCAAAAGGTAATAATACCTGTACGATATATCCGTATAACAAGACAATCAATTGAATAATTCAGTCGTAACTATTTTGAAAACAATGATGTAACTTGTGTTTTATAAAGAGTAAACAATTGGATTAAAAGAAACTACGTAACATTTTCCCGATACAGTACAGTTCCTTTGTATGGCTAGCAACTTGTAACGACTCTAAAAATCTTAAAGGACTTAAATCTAAATTTGGAGTACAAAGTAGTGATTGAAAGCAGACTTCTTAAATCTAAGACGAATGTCCAACAGAAGAGTTCATA
>PKRV01001265.1:10973-28305 GCA_003709505.1 Hyphantria cunea
TATATATATATATATATATATATATATGGAGAGAAGATAAAATAATATATATAAGGGGAAGGTATCTGACTGACTAAGATACCTAGAGACCAACGCACAGTCCAAACCGCTGAACCTAGAATTTTTTAGAAGTAGGTTGTTTAAACAACGGAAGTGAGCACTACAAAAGGAATTTTAAAACTACCAAAACTGAGGAGCTAAAATAGGGAATGAATGTTTGTATGAAACTATTCCTGCGATGGATTTTCTTAAAATATTGATGAATATAGTGGGGTTAAAGTAATGAAATATATCTACTTCTGCGCAAATGAAATCATGGGCAAAAAAAAGCTAGTCATTAATAAATTTTAAAGATACTCACACTAGCCAGGCCGATAGCCAAAAGGATAATAAATAACTTGTTCATTTTGATAATTAGTTCAAAATATGCGACCTCACAGCTTTACAGCACACTTGCTACTGAAGTATCGGCATACGAAATTCCCTTTATCTAGAGCTCTATTGGGAACAAATGTTTGATTATTGTCATGACCCCGAAACATTGGTTCTTGGAAAGCTAATTTATTAATTAGCTTGCAATGACCGCTAATTGACGAATATTTGGGATGTTGTTGTACACGAATTTCTAGTCTTATTTTCCTCATCATAGCTTTTCTTTCTGAATAAGATTAAGTTAAAAGAATAAGGGTAATTTGAACAAGAATAAACCGACTTCAAATAAAATATTCTATAGCAAAAAATGCGCTTAAAGTAAAAAAAAGGGTTTTCTTGTGTCCCCAACTATTGTTATTTTTGGAGTCGGTGTTGTAATATATCAGATCAACTCTCTAGTAGTCAGCTTAAAAATACGACGATTTTTATCTGGGATTGTAATATGCCACATTTGGTGTTCAATAAATGTGCAAAGCTGCTATCTATGTTTTTAAAGTTACTCGGTAATTGTGTAAAAAACGTAAATTGTGGCAATAATTTGATCCGTCTAAATGATTTTGTTCCGGCCAATTCGAGTTAATCCATGCGGTCTGTATTTGAAACTGTTTGTGGTATTATTATTCACGGCAATAGACAAGATAAGGATAGGTATTTACGATAGCTATTGTGTTTATACCTCACACGAAGTCAAAATAGTTTGTGTTTGGAATTATATTTGAACAACAATACGAAAAAGGCTTCAAAAAAGTTACTTTAAAATATAACTTTGAAATATGATATAACTAATAAACAATTTTAACGCAATGCATAATTTTTTCCTAAGGCCTAATTATAAATTTGATCGTTCTTGTTTCATAAAACTTTGCATATACTTTACTAGAAGTTGAGAAAATGAAATAGGCTACTTTCTAGTAAAGCACTTCGTATTTATTACATTTTATTTTGAAAATCTATGAAATTAAACCTATATACAATTGCTGCAAAATCAAATATGAAAGTAGTTATGTATCTGCACCGAAATTTATATTCAGCGCTATACAGTGCCAAGAAACATTTGTGTCACAAATGGTCTTAGGTGCTTATCATCAATAGAGCCATGTGCCAAAGTGAATTATATGTTTGCCAATAAACGCGTAAGTTTTTCACTTACTTCTCATAATCACCATTCATATTTTAACTTTTTATCTGTTCCGATACTTACAGCTACTCAAAAACTACAACATTTTTACTGCATTATTTATACTTGATCGTGGGAGAGATGAAGATGAATAAGGTTCCCAAACTTTCCCACTTTTAAAGTGGCTTTAATACAGAGTTAACGGAGAGGAAATTAAAGCGTTACAAACATGTCATGAAGACGTTAGAGCAACATGTCAATACCGTATTCACAACGTGTTGCTAAGCCTACCAGGCTGCAAGAGAATCTGGTGATGACCTCCGTTCACATGGTGGTCCAGTGCGATTAAGCTCCTGCAGAAGGCAACTTTACGCGATCCGACAATCCTTGACCGAATATTTTGGCGCCTTGAAACTAGGAAAGTTGACCCCAATTAAAATAAGAATAGGCTACAAAGAAGGAGATTTATAATTGAGCATAGAAGGGCCATGCTTCAACATAAATGGACAAGCTCGACCGTATTTATACCTCTGTGGAGGAACGGGTCTCCGTAGTTCGGCGTATCTTCGTTAGATAGCGCTGTAGTGTATTTCTATTGTTGCCGCTGTATGTGGAAGTCGCCACACCTCATACTCTCAAAAGCTGTTAAGCAGTTCTTCTTTCTTTTCACCATATGTATGTGTGAGTGAACGAGGTTACCGGTGTCTAAACTCTACCCTTACGGAGAGAATGGGACGACGGCATATTTGTGACTCTTGCTTTGGAACTTTCCATAAGCGGCGATAGTCTATTCCCATCGGGTGAGCTGTCTGATAATTTTCCGGGAAATATCATTAAAAACTATGCCCATAATCTACGCTTTCTTCTTTTATTGATCATATATTACCATATACTTACGTGGAGAGTTATTTATGTAACTACGTCATCGTTCGCACATCGCTGAACGAGTTCTCATCACGATTTGAGTAAATTATTTGAAAGAAAATTAAGAGGACTTGAATTTGACAAAAAAGTATGAAGTTTTTTTTTCAAAACGTACAATTACAATAATATGAATCATAACCTAAACACAAAAACTATCTTACATTTATCTGTGCCTAGTAAGTCGTAGTCCTAGTCGTCGCTAGTTGGGTATATAGATTCGGGAATATTTTACTACGATTACAAAAGATTGCATATACCATCCCTATAACAAATGTCTTTAAAATATTGCGTTCCTGTACGTTTTGAAGTAATTATACTACCTAAATACACATTTAATCTTCATGTACAGGTATCAATATCCATTGATAAATTAGCTTATCCAGCTTAGAGTGATGATAAAAGTTCCCTAGTTATTATTCCTTTGTATATCTTACTCAAACTGTGATCTAACTACTTGTTTAACAGACGTCTTATAAGTGATAGGTTATCTGTTTATTTCTTAGGTCATTATTCTTCCTTTAAAATATAAACATAGTAATTAGAAAATAATAACATTTTATAATTAGGTACTTAGCTCATCAATCATATTGGTGTGTGACTTCATTGTTTATTTGATCTTTATCTAAACAAGACTACCATATAACATGGACTAACTAATGTATTAACAAAAGCAGTATCTTACGAAAATTATAAGATTTCATGCAAAATATGAGTTTATTGCAACGAGATATACGTACAATATAATTTCAATGGTTTATTGCCACTCGCACACTTGATGAAAGCTGTGTGATTAGCCTTAGATTTAGCTTAACCTTTAAAAAAAGAAACTTAAAAAGATATAAAAAATAGCATCATAATACCATTCCGGCCAACAAAAACATCTAGTCCCAAACTAAGAAAGCTTGTATTATAAGTACTAGGCAACTCATATAAATATACATATGTTTATTTTTGTAAATACAATACATAGAAAACACTCAAACCAAAATAAACGTTCCAGTTCTTAAAAATATTTGATCTGACCTGAGAATCTAACCCTTGAAGGTATGAATAGCAATGAAAGCAGTAGCAGAACCTTTTTTTTTTGGGCCTTCACACCACCGGGATTTGCGGAGGAGCGGTGTGTCGGCATAGAACCGACATAAACCACACTGTGTGCCACTCTGCACCTGAGACAGAAGGGATCCGGCAACCGCTTTCTTACGCCATCCGGACCTCTTCCAGCGTCTGCCCGCACTGTAGAGGACAGGCGCTGGGTCTAGCTAGCTAGGTCTAGATGTTAAATTCTCTCAATTTGGGCGACGTACGGCACACGCGTAACGTCGCCCCCTCGCGGCTGGCCTGTGAAGTGGATGGGGGGGAAACCCATCCCGCCCATCCGCGGCCACACTCAGGGCGGCATGAGACGCTGGTAGGCCCGCCTCCGGCGCCCGGTTCGCCGGCGGCGGATCGGGTCCGAGTGGAGATCGTCCTCCCGGGCCTTCTCCGCCGCCTCCTTGTGCGAGATGACTTCCTCGCCGTAGGTCGCAACCGTGGTAAAACTGCTCTCGCTGCCGGCCATGGAGCGTACGACGGCCGGCAGCGAGAGATCTCCTCCGATGACTGCAGTGAGGGCCCGATGCTGCGGCGTCCAAGCGGGGCACACCGCCAGCGTGTGCTGGACCGAGTCTTCACTACAGTCGCAGTGGTGGCAGGCGGGACTCAATTCCCTCCTGGCGACCGAGTGCAGGTACTTCCCGGAGCAACCGTGCCCGGTAAGCACCTGCGTCAGTCGGAAGGAAAGGGTCCCGTGCTGCCGCCCTGCCCACTCGAGGAAGACCGAATGGAGCCTCCAGCCGCGACGACCACCGAACCATAGTGGCTCGACGGGCGGCTTCACGCCACTCGCGTACCTCTTCGGGCGGAGGGCGAACGCCTCTCTCCGCCCGGAATTCAGCCACCCGTCGATAAACTTCGGCGAGCACTTCCGCCTCCAAATCCCACGGGGGTGTTCCGGCCAAGGCGCACGCCGCCTCGGTGAACACAATGCGGTATCTGCGTATGGCACTGACCGCCAATACCCTCTGAGGCCGCCAGAGGCGCGCCTTATTCTGGGCAGTCAGAGCCGAAACTAGACAGAGCCTGTGCTACGGTAACTAGTCTGCTGGTATACTTCAATAGGTCGAAATACGTACTCATAATTAAGGAAATTATGTATGAAGGCGCTCATAGCCCAGTTGCACTTGGTGACCATAAACAATCACCGAGGGTAAGCAACGACGGCGCGGTCCGTTCCTGGAAGCGTGACCGCTGGTGGCATGTTACCATGAGCGTCTCCGTGATTTGGAGGTCACGTTAAGCAGTCGGTCCCGGTTGTTATCATACGATATCAGTCGTGCAGCTTAGTTAGAGGTCTTCGGGCGACTTAAAAACATCCAACGGCAAGATACGTAGCCACAACTTATTCTTGCCAGTCCCCAACCCGCATTTGGCCAGCGTGGGGACGTATAGCCTTTACCCTCTCCTGATAGGAGACCCGAGTCCAGCAGTGGGACATTATGGGTTGCTGATGATGATGATGATGAATTAAGGAAATATATTTGTTAATAATTATTTAAATATTATTATTGTTTTTCTATTACGGTTAACAAGTGAAAAAATCACTTGTTAATCTTTCAATTCCTAACATAATTTTTTGCTTTCCCTTTTGTAAACACGTTTATTTTATCTCAGAACCTTTAAAACAAAACTCATTATAATTTATTCCGTTTTATTATAAACAACGTCCTGGCCATCACTCATCAGTTATAAATATTTTTATTTTCTTTATTATAGTATTAAAATTATACAGCTTTAACCATGAACCTATTCAGGGTCGTCACTTACACTGCATCACCCTTTAATAAAACAAGACTCATTATTTACTTAGGACAAAACATTTTAATACATACTTTTGTATAGATTGTGTACGAAATTGATTTTGCCAAGGTTTTTATGTTTACTTGGACCCTCGTTCAAAGATATTTGTGAAGTGGGGATTAAAGAAACCTTTTTTTAATATTCTTTGTCTGGGTTATGTTCATGAAGATTTTGTTTAAGTGGCTATTGATAACTCTTGTTAAAGTACAAAGTGCATGTTTCAGTAACGAAAAACGTCACGTTACAAGGTACGTGGAACGTTTGAGAAATAAAAAAATATCTATATGATGGATCATCTGTCTTTTTCATTATTTAAAATATTGAAAAGAAAACACTTTTTTGATCTTAATAATTATAACCGTTATTCAATGAACTAGATAAATATTATGTGTATTAAATCCATAAAACTGTTGAAATCATATATAATATAAATATATAGCTGGCACTTATTATACCAAACGACACAACAACATTGTACAATATATTTTTGGAGTCTTTGCAAAAAACACAAAATCCCGGTCGCTAAACTGCATTTGCAAAGATTAGGAGATACCAGTACAAACAGACGTCACTATAACACACAATAGGCCAGACATAATAAACTGACTTGACAGACTTTAATATACTGACTCGATAGACCTGCGCTGTGTTTTATCGAGGGAGTGAGGATACCGGAGGCCCATAATCCAAACCTTCCCCTAATCCCCCTTCCCATCTCCCAAGGGCCGCTACGCACTTGTGATGCCCCTGGTGTTGCGGGTGTCCATGGGCGGCGGTAATCGTTTACCATCAGGCGATACGTCTGCTCGTTTGCCCCCTATAACATAAAAAAAATAGAAGATCAAACTTAAATGACAGCCTTCGTGCTGCCGTGTTTCGTTGGTGAGTGATGATGTAGATGCATCACTAGGCCGCCATGGTGTGGGTCACCATGCTACATTATTGTTTTGTCTGCATTCGCAATGAGTATAGTGACCACCACTTTTGAATTCTACTTAAATTTTCCATCAAGCAGAGTAGTATCACTTTGGCATGCCTATATATAAAAAAGCCTACATATCCATTTTTTTTTATTTTCAATCAACTAGTTATATGCCAGTTACAGATATCGGTTCTAAAATAAAATTAGAATTTTACTATAACATCAAAATATGAATTTCGTATTCATTCTTTTTCCAGTCCACTGCTGGGCGAAGGCCTCGCCTTGGCATAGGAGGATTTCACCCACTATACCAGACTAGTCAGACGGGATGGTATAGTAATTTTATGTTTGGTATGGTAATGATTTATGTGATATTGATGTTCATTCTGTTTTTGTCATCAATAAACTAAAATTCACTAAAATTTGTTGTTGGATTATATACTTCAATCTCATCTGCTAACAGTCCGTTTTTCGATATCTCACATCTCAGCAGTTACTAGCTTACACCTTCTTAAAAGGCCGGCAACACTCTTGTGATGCCCCTGGTGTTGCGGGTATCCATAGGCGGCAATAATTGCTTACTGTCAGGCGATACGTCTTTTCGTATGCCACCAAATAAACATTAATTAGACACACGCTTGTTTATTACTTTAAAAGTAAAATTTACTTTAGCATAGTCATAATCACTTAAATTACTTACTTAGGTCATCATTTTTCTTTTGCTTGTGTTCAACGTTTAAAAAGTGTAATGTGTGACGTAAAACTTGACAAGTCACGCTATACGTAATTATTTCTTATAATCATTTAATTTATCTTACATACAGTTAAGGTTTTATTAGAAATAATCAATAAAGAGTTGTTCATCATCTTCTGCTTCCAAGATGTCCAATTATGCTAATAAATAATTATAAATAAATATTTTAGACATCTAACACACAATGCCATCTAGTACCAAACTAAGCAGAGCTTGTGTTATGGGCAATCATAGTGTGGGCCCCTAGGCCGCCACATTGTAGGTCACCATGCTGCTTTGTCCATATTCGGATTGAGGATGGTGACTACCACTCTTGAATTCTGCTTATGCTTTCCATCAGGCAGAGCAGAGTCATTTTGGTAGCTTAAATATAAAAAAGTACTAGATAACTAATATTAATACATAATATATACTTTTTTATCACTCAAACTCCAAAACAAATATTTGCAGATCACACAAACATTATGTCTGACCGGGCATCGAACCCGAAACTTCCAGCCTAGCAGTCACATGCGCTATCACTTCGCCACTAAGGCAGTAATATCACCCTCACTTAATATTCTTAAGAAATTTCTTTGTTATACGACAAAGGGAATAACATAAAATCTTCGTTTAAGATTTATTTACATTGTAGGCAGTAAGGTACTAACAAAAAGGTCTTTTAAAAGATTGACCCTTGATCCAATAGCAACGCATAACAAATACATATCAAAACAGTTTGTATAAAAGTTTACTGAAATATTCACTGTAAAGTTGTGATCTAAATGGTGTGCGTTAGTGCGTGCGTGTGTGCGCATGTGTGTGTATGTAGTACATTAAATAAAAGTTATCGTAGCTCAAACCTCCCAACAAACTGATTCTTGAGGACAGGAATACAAAATCTGGCAACTCACTCTTAAGTTTTTGATGTCCATAAACGGTGGTTGTAACGGTTGTAATGACCCTGCAACACAAAGGAAAGATCCTCCGACCAGGTAAGGTTATCATGCTGCCGTGCTGCAGCCAAATGGTTGATGCTGGGAAGAATAATAGTTGTAAATGTGCTAATAGCCGCAAATATTTCTATATCGCGACACCGGTTTAACAGTTACTTCATAGTTCGGTGGGTCTTCTGTAGATGGCGCTGTGTTTGTTGTGTCTATGTTTTTGTTGTGCTGAATGCGGAAGGGTGTATTGTAAAAAATATAGAGCAGAATAGTAAACATTTACTTCGGATCAAAAATAACTCATCAATAATACACAAGCAACAAAACTTATTATTTTATAGTATTTTACATTCTAGTACCTTATGTTTCTTAACATAAATACAATTGTGAAATATGTCTATAAAGAAACAAACTATGCTCAAGTAAACTCATATTTTGTTCCTTGGTCTGATAAGAGTTTACAAACATCCTAAGACCCGTTAAAGGGTGTCATATTATCTTTTAGATAAACAAATTTATTTGAACTAGGAAAATGTATTACGGAATGCGGTATTTAATATTTAAAGACGATATGAAAATATTATTGACTGTTTGATTGTCTCATCATCTGTGACAACTAAAGGTCTAAACCATCATATTAATAATTTTTGGGTCAACTTTGTAAAGTTAGTTTAACTTTAAAGGAGAAAAGTCAATGTGTTATGAAATCAAAGTTAATCCTAATATACATATCGTTCAGATGTTACCTCTGCAATAGGAGTAGTATATCTACCTATTAACATTGTAATGAATAGCTAGTTAGTGCTAGCGCAAATGAATAGGCGCTCATGGCCCAGTTGCATTCGGTGATTAGAATCAATCACCGAGGGTAAGCCACAACGGCGCAGTCAGCACCTAGATGGGTGACTGCTGGCGGTATGATACTATGAACGTCTCTTTGATTCAGAAGTCACGTAAAGCAGTTGGCCCCTGTTGTTATCATAGGATAACAGTCAGCAAGATTACGTAGCCGCAGCGTAGGCTTGGCAGTCCCTAACCTGCATGGCCTTAGCCCTCCCCAGAAAGGAGATCCAAGCCTAGCAGTGGGACGTTATGGGTTGTTGATGATGATGATAAATAGCTAAATTTGTTGCTAAGTGCAAATCTCGAGAAACTTTTAGAATATATTATCAATATTAAATATTTTCTTTCAAGAATAAGGAAGGTTCTAATGGAGATAATAACAAAAACTAAAAAGAAAAAACCGACTTCAAGAACTGGAACTTGAAATGTGACCGAACGGGAAGTAGCAACTATCAAATAAACAAGTAATCCCCATGGGGACCTAATGATGCCGAAGCATCACTAGGCTCTATGGTGTAGGTCACCATGCTGCATTGTTGCATTGTCTACATTCGCCATTGAATATGGTGACCACCACTTGTGGATTCTGCTTATGCTTTCCATCAGGTAGAGTAGAGTTACTTACATAAAAAATATCAAAATCGGTCTACCCTGTTGAAGTTTCTGAGGTAACAGTTACCTATTTATTTTTTGATGTCGATTAAAAACCTAGAATTTGCGAGATAGTTAGCAAAAACAACACTTCCTTTTCCCATACAAATCATATTTTAGAATAAATTAAAACATCTGTCGATAGTGATAACAGAACGAGGTCTGTCGTGAAAGCTAGTAGTAAAACAAGAATCGTTACACATACTACTCCTATCCAGTGTCTTAGCCAAAACGCAATTTGAATGGGCCGGCTCGACCGGAGTGATACCACGGCCTCACAGAAAACCGGTGTGAAACAGCGCTTTCGCTGTGTTTCATCGAGTGGGTGAAGATACCGGAGGCCCAAACCCCAATCCAACGCCCCCTATCCCCCTCACCATCCCCCTTCCCCCCAGGCCGCCATAGTGTGGGTCACCATGCTGCATTGTTCTTTTTCGCATGGAGGATGGTGACCACCANATAGTGTGGGTCACCATGCTGCATTGTTCTTTTTCGCATGGAGGATGGTGACCACCACTCTTGAATTTTGCTCATGCTTTCCATCAGGCAGGGCAGAGTCATTTTGGCAGCTTAAATATATAAAAAAAACCGGCTTGGTTGCCTTCTGACTATGTACCTATTTTGTTTTGACCACGTCACTTAGCGTTATGATGACGTCATTCCCACCTATTTGTTAGTTTTCTAATGATGTTCACGTTTGTTATATATCAAGTTGACTAAGGGGACAGGATTATGGCAGAGAAATATCAAGTCATAGTTAATAAATTCTTCTTAATTTAATTCTGAAGAATAATAAAATATGTTTAAACATCTAATGGACAAAGCTATCTAGTCCTAAATTAAATAGAGCTTGTACTACGGGTACTTTGCAAGTGAAATAAATAGATACATTTTTTTCGTAGCTCAGGGTAGTAGAGCCACGCTGATTTAAGCGCGAACGGACTGCTTCAACCTGGGGGTACTAGACTCTCGTAGAAGTGTACAAGACAAGTGCGAGTGCTGCCACCAGACATTTCCATATTAAACAAACATTTGGTCTAACACGGAAATCGAACCCGAGACCTCAAAAATAGCAGTCGTTCTCATATCGCAATATTGTATCAAATATAATTTACGGTCATTAGCAATGAATGACTTATATTACATGGTATTGAAATTAAAACTCGGAATACCATAGACAAGAAAATTTATTCAAAAACATACAAACTATTGAACATAAATCAGATTCACCTTTTTAAAATCACTGTAAAATTTTGTTATCATTATTTTATTCCATATTTGAACAATGAATTTCTTTGTCGTCGCTTTTGTATGACACACCTGACAGTAATTACTATTTAGTCAGCAAAAGGGGCGGGACTAGAGCTTGGAGCTGTGAGATCTTCGAACTGAAAAATAAAAATCATTTTGTATTTTACAAAACGTAACAATTTACATAATCCACTGTACTCTGTTACGCTTTTACGGGTACAATTTTGGCATGAAGATACTTTGTCAATATGATTCAAGTATTACCGCTTTAGACAATCTGTTAAGCTGATCTCCAACGACATCAAATACAGGCTGCAATTTCTTCTCTACGTTGACATTACTAACGGCTTGGGCCAGACTCTTGTCAATACAATTCTTTAACGAATCCACGTTCTTTTTGAAGGCGTCTATGAGATCCGGTGGAGGCGACGAGACATCTCTTTTGACGAATGCGTCGGTCTGTAAAAGATATGAAAAGTTATAGATATTTTGTGGAGGACATTGTGTAGGACACGTTGTGGTATACAAATTTAGTCATTTGCAAGCTTGCTGCTACCGTAAAAATTTTAATTGAAAGATTTCATAGGTCTAACAGCATAAATGGTTTAGGTACTATTTGCAATTCTAGTATATTACAACAAGATAACATTGTTGAATCGACTGATCTGTTCGCATGCTGAGATGCGTTACAAGACTAATGGAAAATTATATATAGTGGTACTCTGTTTTTTTTATTATTTGATACACAAAGTTTATATTGAGAATTGTCTTATTACCAACTGGTATTTTACACGCATAAATCTCTTTACGCATTTTCACGCAATTCGTGTCTAAATTATTATATCTGAACATACCTAAATTATCAAGAACTAAGTTATACCGTAAGCGATAAACTTAGATGAGAAGTTAATATTCAAAAAATAAACGGCAAAGTGACAACGAATTGCAAAGTAAATCAAGGTCAAACGAAACAAAGGTTACAGTGCGAGTATTTTTCCAGGTCTATTGGATTGAAACATAGAGTGCGTTAGGCGTCTCGATTGGGTAGAAGTAAAACAAACGTATTACATAACTACTTCTGCCGACAAGCTGTCCTACAGTTTGGAAGACTTAAGACTTACAGTCTTAGCATATGTAAGCATATGTAATTTCAGTTAAAAAAATTAAAAAAAAAACTTTTGATAAAAAATGTATAGCCTATGTCAACCGAGCCATCGAGCAGGGGAAGAGCTATCTGAAGTGGCAGTGGGCTGGCCATATTTTCCATAGAACCGATGACCATTGTAGTAAATGGGTAAACGGGTTCTTGAGTGGAGACCGCGTCTCGGCAAACGTAGTGTAGGATGCGTACAGGCTAGGTGGAGTGGGACACAACGGCTGGCAGAAGTTGGATGCTAGAAGCCTAGGATCGTACTAAGTGACGTGGAGATTCCTATATTCATCAATGGACTGCGATAGGCCATTTTATTCATTAATTTGGATTGAACGTACAAATATACACAGACTATCAAAAATAATATCCGTCCTTTTGGCTTAGCTGTAGTAAAAAAGTCTGGACCCAAGCAACCGAGAAAATAAAAATAAATAAAGTTGATTATTAGAGAAACTAGAAAATGATTGTTAAGATATTTTGTAGTTTTATATTCAATACATTTATATACATGAATCGCTACTTGCGGTACTTCGAAAAGCGATCAAGATAGCTGTACCCGTATTCGATGCCATAACTACCATAATAAACAGCACAATTCAATCAACTCGACGTTTTAGAACCAACCCTTTCGGAAAGGCAAGTTTGCATTCTTTTAGCATCACTTATCGGCAATAACCTTAAAGAGACCTTTGATAATTAACTCGGGTAATTACTTTTAGTAGGGTCAATGCCATGAAACTATTTCAGATAGGAGATTTCTTTGACGATTTCCATTTTAGTACAACCCTTGTGGCTTTTATCTGCAATCGTTACTTCCATTATGTCCCTTTCAGATTCAGAGCGACTAACATAGTATTACCGTATTACATATTTTCAATTGTTTATTTCTGGAGTACTTATCCCATCGAAAATAAATGGTGTTAGTTTTTATTCAAACATCAGGTTCTACTAAAAACTAAAAAGATTAGCAATAAAAAATCTAGTATATCAATTTAATTTCCAAAGCAACTTCAGCACATAGTTAATATTGTGCATAAATATCTAACCATTGTCTACGTCAATAATCTTCCACAGTCCACTGCTGAATTTACATCTCTCCGTGCTAAGGAGGCTTACGTATTATAAATAGTTCTTGTATCAATTAGTTGCTCACGATGAACTCCAAAACTATCCAATCAATTTTCACATATTATTTTAAATGTGTGTTTTTCTGTCTTACATAAGATACGACAGTTAACATCAAGCTTAAAAGAGAATTAATGGATAGAGAGGCAAGCGAAGTTACGTGAGTCAGGTAGTAGGTAGGTAGGTATATATAGTAATACATCAGAGCTTATATATTTTCAGCTTTAAAAAACCTTATTGGAAAAATTGGAAGATTTTGAGGTGAAAACTCCTTCAGCGGAGTTATGCACTTTTTGTGATGGGTAAAAAATGTAACTCTCTTCAGTACACTTGACCTGATCGAAAATTCGTAAGACGCATTGAGAGTAGACCATAAATTGATATGTTTGTGTGCGATAACGCAATAAAAGAATATTGTATTTTACCACATAAATTATAGTACTTTTATACTAACCCTGATGATATCGGTAGCCATTCCAAAATATCAAAAATGCACAACGATAAAATTCAAGTTTTAACGTTCAAGTCTTGCAGAAGTGAAACCCATTTTTTTTAAATTATAGCTGTCTAACTGTAACTATATGAAGTGTATGGATTAAACCTTCTGGATTTTTATAAAAATAAGTTTAGGCACTCAAATCTAACATGCTAACCTTATACGGCAGTTTTTAGGCCATAAATCGACATGCTAGATTACTTATTACTATCCCTTGTTTGTTACACCTGCAGTGGATGTCTCTCCATCGCAATAGGTAGTTAGTTATCAACTTCAACAATTATAAAAAGCAAGACAAGTAATATCGTAGATGCTCTACATACGGAAAGCAAGGCCACTCTACGAGTTTTAAATTATTTTCTGCAATATACATACAAACAAACTATTACGTCTTATCCCCAAAGTCTTATCCCTTCTGTATGTGCATAGGCGTTTGAAACACCCACGTACTTTTAGCCCCGCTTTAGTAACGATCAACAAGCCTTTTGTCCTCGACATGGCTTAAATATTTCTAAATCTATACCATTATCATCAACTGCCTTTTATAGTCTGCTGATGGACATGACCTCTCGTTGCGAAGAACGTTTTGGTCTACTATGCCATGTTAGCCAGTATAAGGTTTATTTCAAGATATCCTTCTCTTTGAAGTGACGTTTTAATACAAAGTTCGCTCCTTTAATCACTCCTTGTTACACCAATGGGATGAATGGGGATGATGACGCGTATTCTTAATTCGTCATCAATAAGGTGATCATACTTATACATATTTTAAATATTAGTCATTTTTCAAAATTTTACCAAATTATCTAGTTTTAATCTTAAAAAACTGAAACATTACTCACATGATCCAATACCACGAATAAAACACATAATACAGTAACGAATTTAAAAATCATTTTAAGGAAAAATACAAGTTGTCACAAAAGATGATCGCACTATGGCCTTAAAGGTAATAGTCGCAACTACTTAAATATGTCTATGTACTCATTGGTACAGTCGTGTACACAACATAAATGGAGATTACGATTTCTAGTAAATGAAATATAACTATGCGTAGATTACATAATAACAAATATATACAATAATATCGTTATAGTTATTCCCTGTTTCAAAAAAAGGATTGTGTGGTTTTATGAAACCACGGTAAAAGTGAAACTTTTTTTCACATGCAAATAAATAAATCTAATAAAGCAAATAAATAACAAGATTTACATTAAACACTGACAAAAACAAACAAATTAGCGTGGAGCACTGGCACACCGTCGTACTGGCAGTGGCCAGACGCGAGACGACGCATGTCACGCGTCACGCGACATGCGACACACAGACCACAAAATTTGAGACGATGTAATAAAAGTTTCACTTTAAAAAGTATCAAGTTTGTTAATTACTCGCTGAGCTTTTGTTATTAATTACTAGCTGAGATTGTTGTTTTACCGCGGTGTAACCCGCGGTAAAACACCAATCATGGGTAATACCACGGGGCAATAGCTTTGCCCCGTGGTATTATCCATGATCCGTGGCCTATAATACTCCTTATATCATCAGCTATCTGCCAGTTAATATCCCGTCAAAAGCGGTTCAGCCGTTACAGAGATTAGCCGGAACAAGGAGACAGACAGATACAAAAATTCAAATTGGATTATTTGATGTAGGTATCAACGAACAACAGAAGAACTTGATATTGTAACGAATCGGGTATTAATTAAATAAAAGTAGTCGGTAGATTACCTCTTTTATAACAATGATTCACTAAATCACTCTTTAGTTGCCCTAGAAAATCACCTAGATGTTAATCTGCTGTATCGTGAAACAATACCCGCCGTACGNGATTTGAGTGCCTAACTCAAATCAAACATGCTAACCTTATACGGCAGTTTTAAGGCCATAAATCGACATGCTAGATTATTTATTACTATCCCTTGTTTGTTACACCCGCAGTGGATGTCTCTCCATCGCAATAGGTACTTAGTTATCAACTTCAATAATTATAAAAAGCAAGACAAGTAATATCGTAGATGCTCTACATACGGAAAGCAATGCCACTCTACGAGTTTTAAATTATTTTCTGCAATATACATACAAACAAACTATTACGTCTTATCCCCAAAGTCTTATCCCTTGTGTATGTGCATAGGCGTTTGAAACGCCCACGTACTTTTAGCCCCGCTTGAGTAACGATCGACAAGCCGTTTGTCCTCGACATGGCTTAAATATTTCTAAATCAATATCATTATCATCAACTGCCTTTTATAGTGTACTGATGGACATGACCTCTCGTTGCGAAGAACGTTTTGGTCTACTATGCCATGTTAGCCAGTATAAGGTTTATTTCAAGATATCCTTCTCTTTGAAGTGACGTTTTAATACAAAGTTCGCTCCTTTAATCACTCCTTGTTACACCAATGGGATGAATGGGGATGATGACGCGTATTCTTAATTCGTCATCAATAAGGTGATCATACTTATACATATTTTAAATATTAGTCATTTTTCAAAATTTTACCAAATTATCTAGTTTTAATCTTAAAAAACTGAAACATTACTCACATGATCCAATACTACGAATAAAACACATAATACAGTAACGAATTTAAAAATCATTTTAAGGAAAAATACAAGTTGTCACAAAAGATGATCGCACTATGGCCTTAAAGGTAATAGTCGCAACTACTTAAATATGTCTATGTACTCATTGGTACAGTCGTGTACACAACATAAATGGAGATTACGATTTCTAGTAAATGAAATATAACTATGCGTAGATTATATAATAACAAATATATACAATAATATTATTATGGTTATTCCCCATTTCAAAAAAAGGATTGTGTGGTTTTATGAAACCACGGTAAAAGTGAAACTTTTTATCACATGCAAATAAATAAATCTAATAAAGCAAATAAATAACAACATTTACATTAAACACTGACAAAAACAAACAAATTAGCGTGGAGCACTGGCACACCGTCGTACTGGCAGTAGCCAGACGCGAGACGACGCATGTCACGCGTCACGCGACATGCGACACACAGACCAAAAAATTTGAGACGATGTAATAAAAGTTTCACTATAAAAAGTATCAAGTTTATTAATTACTAGCTGAGCTTTTGTTATTAATTACTAGCTGAGATTGTTGTTTTACCGCGGTGTAACCCGCGGTAAAACACCAATCATGGATAATACCACGGGGCAATAGCTTTGCCCCGTGGTATTATCCATGATCCGTGGTCTATAATACTCCTTATATCATCAGCTATCTGCCAGTTAATATCCCGTCAAAAGCGGTTCAGCCGTTACAGAGATTAGCCGGAACAAGGAGACAGACAGATACAAAAATTCAAATTGGATTATTTGATGTAGGTATCAACGAACAACAGAATAACTTGATATTGTAACGAATCGGGTATTAATTAAATAAAAGTAGTCGGTAGATTACCTCTTTTATAACAATGATTCACTAAATCGCTCGTTAGTCGCCCTAGAAAATCACCTAGATGTTAATCTGCTGTATCGTGAAACAATACCCCCCGTACGACTAACACGCTCCGCTTTTATAGGGCTATCAAACAAACAAAACAAACAACAACCCATAATGTCCCACTGCTGGGCTCGGGTCTCCTCTCAGGAGATGGTTAAGGCCATACGTCCCCACGCTGGCCAAGTGCGGGTTGGGGACTGGCAGGAATACTTGTGGCTACGTAAATCTTGCCGTTGGATGTTTTTAAGCCGCCCGAAGGCCTCCAACTAAGCTTCACGACTGTTATCGTATGATAACAACCGGGACCGACTGCTTAACGTGACCTCCGAATCACGGAGACGCTCATGGTAACATGCCAC
>PKRV01001265.1:28593-100458 GCA_003709505.1 Hyphantria cunea
ATATTGTGTTGGAGGAGACTTCACAAACATAAATGAAATGAACAAATACAAAATAACACCCAGGCTGAGAACATTAATTTGTGATTTACGCAAAGTATTTCCCTTGTGCGGACTGTTTAAGCGCAGAGGCGATTATTTAAAGCTACAATCAGTGCAATCACAAAAATCTACTGAGTTTCTGTTAATGTAATTATGTACTCTGTATGTTTTATTGACTATTTTGTTTATAACATGTTGATTTTGAACAGTAACATACGTACAATAATAAAACTCCACGGCAACATCCGAACAAATTTTCATGTTTAACGACTTTACACGGAAATTGACAAAACATTATTTGCATTGAAATTGATTTGGTTCATGTTATGATTGTTATTTAATTTAGTGAATGTTTTGGCTTTAAATGTTTTTGTTTGGTAGAGGTTTAAATTTAAGATAAATAAATTTAAAAGTTCATTCTAAACAAAAAAGTGGGCAATAGTGGATTATTTTTTTATAACGACAAGGTTTCTTAATAAATCAATCTTTTTTAATGTAGGATCCTTCCTACGTTCCTACGTTCTATATTTAAAAAAATAGTTTTGTTACATTACAAGACTGTCAACTGCCTCGTTGTTAATTATTTATATATTATAGGTTATATACAATATATATTTCATAAAAACTCTTTTACAGGTCCTGTATAAATTTCTAAGTAGTAAATATAGTTATTTCAATACTAAAATACATGGATATTTAATACCACAATCTAATATTGAAACTGTCAAATGTACTAGGTTTGGCTGTGAGGCAGTCGATCTATAGCCCTCTATAATTTCATCATCTTAGTGTTATATGAAGTATATTTTTATCTTCGCTATTTATTCATGAATATATCAATACTGTTTATATTTAACGTGTATACAAAAGATAATTTCAATGATTCATTGAACCTCAAACTTAACCCAAATTAAGTTATTTTGCTTTAGTATTTAAAGACCTCTGACCTTTTCAAAAGAATATTTTTTTTTATCACAAGAAGCATTGTGGTATGATAATTAGTTACGTAAATTATCTGTTAGGATAATTGTTGTATTAATAAATAATTAAAGGCAATTTTGAGTGAGGTATGTTGCGTGCGTGAGGTAGACGACCTCAAAGGACCCAGTCGTACCACACGTTTAGCATGAGTGGTCCAAGGACGGACGCCTGTAGGACACAGCACGACATGGGCTGTCATCTAGGGATGCTCTCTCGGTCCTCGTAGAGTACTAAATAGTCTGCCACTAACCGCGTCAGGTACTCTGGCACCTTATGGTAGTGGAGTGCTTCCCTGATGCAGCTAAATTGCAGACAATTGAATGTGTTGGCGACGTCCAATGACACCGCCAACAGCACGACGCCACATTCTACTACCTCTTCGGTCACGGCCCTAGGGCGCAAAATTGAAACAATTCCAATACCAACCTGTTTGGCCAGCATGGCACAGTAGGCCAAAACCTCCTTTCGAAAAAGAGGCTATATCTGGACTGTTAAAAACTGTTGATGTGTAATTGATATTATGTTTATATAAAGAGTAATGACAATAAAGATAATATGGTTAGAGTGTTCAAACTCTAACAGTCGAAAGTTCTATTCTTCTTTCATTAATTATTTTTCCTAATCACACAATTTTTTTATATTCCTCCATCGATACATTTCTTACCTTTCCTATTTATTCGCCTTTACTTGTGACTACCCTGATGAATTGTTTAAATACGTTTTGGTGTTTAAATAGGATTTAAATGATAGTTGAAAAAATGTAGATGTTGAATATCCCTCTGCCGATATGCTTTGAGTGAAAAAGATTTGAGTTAACGTACCTATGAACGTATATCACATAGCCGTCGACTCAGTATAAACTCGTACATCTAAGTTAATGTAAATAGAGTTTTGCCTGCAATGATACGACAGTAATTGGTGTAATAGACAAAGTGCTCTGTTCTAATTAGACAAAAGGGTCGAAGCACTAAGATGCTTCCGATACCAATCAATCAATAGCTTTTATTTCTAGTTTCGAGACTAATATTCCCTAACATACGAAATATACATCCACACGTTTCTAAGTTTAAGTAGGTATCAGTTTTATGTGTATATGTACTTCGATAAAGCTTGAACAATGGCAGATACTATCTAGTTACTAATTAAGATAAATAGTTTTAGATATTATTTTAACTCAACTCAAGCAAGGAATACATTCTGTAGACTGTCCAAGTCTATGAAAGGATTATACTAGAATCATAACTTGAGTCCTAACAAATCGAAATATTATTTATTTAAAAAGTATTCTTTCTTCTTTTTACCCTTTATTAATTTCAACGTTATTTAGGGTCAGCTACTAGTTCAACCGGTTTTATATGTTGGACAATTCTTCTGTGGATCAACTGGCACCGGACCTCCGCAACCACGAGGGTAAACTGAATTTGAAAGCACCAACTTCCGAATAATTAATCCCATAGATATTCATGACGACCTGGACCGACGGCTTAACATGATCTCCGACGCAAGGGCATGGGACACCGAAAAACTCAACAGCTCTTTTTGTTCCAACCCAGGAATCGTATCTGAGACCTTTTTATCAGCAATAAAATATGATAGATGATAACTGTTACCGTACAAATAATAATTATAACTTTTATAAATGACCAAAACTGACATTGACTGTAATGTTTTAAAATTAAGATAAATGATTCTTCACTTCAAATTTCTATCTTACTTTGTTGTTAGTAATTTGGCTGAGTAGTAGATAATATTTCAAATATAATGGCAAAGATGACTTCCATTATCGTAATGAACTATAGATTATCGATCATTTTTTCTCACAATGACAATAATGTTTCTGATATTAATTTGTTAAAACTCATTATGCTCAGTTTAGAACCCTAAACTTTTATGTTCCCCTAACGACTGGGTCGTTACGGGAACATAAACGGTTTATTTTGGGATTCTAGAAATTTTCTCTGATAATATTTATCTATAACACACATAAACTTTCCTCCGGATTCAGTGTATTTGTTGCTCAAAACTACATTAGAATCCGTTGAGTAGTTTAAAAGATTTATGCGAATAGACAACGGTTTCGAGTTCATTTTAAGCAATGTAATGCTTAGCAAAACGCTTTATCTACAGCGAGTGGATTTGGATTATTGTTGTAGATTTTATCGAAGTCGATTATTTGAAATAAAAATAACTAGAATTTGACCGCTACTACGCCTACTTTTATATTGCTTATCATAGTAACTAATATAGCCCCTGTGTTATTATTAAAACATAAACTATATTACTGTAAAGTTTCATCTAGATAGCAGCTTTTACGTGAAAAAGCAACGATCACACATCCATTCTTAAAAATTTTCTCATTTTCAATGAGACAATAGGATAGGATAGTAGAATGTTGCATCGTAAATATGTGAAAATGTATACGTATAAGACAAACCTCGCCTACAAAAACATCAATTTTACATTATGTCACGTGTTTGTTAACAACAAGCATCTGTTTATACAAAAATAGTTTACAGCCCGACACTCTGATTCGAACTCGTTCAATAATACTAAATGATTCACAACTAACAAAACAGTTGTAAAAAAGTCATTTATCTTCATTACAATACCTGAACAAACATTTAAACTAAACAATAGATTAATTACCAAAGATTCGGTGACGGTTTCTTTTACTATTTTTTATCTAATGTGTAAAGTTCAATGACAACACATATATTTATTTTACGAAATTATTTATACTTTAATCATTAGAATCATTCGTTTACATATAATGCCCTTCCATGAGTCACAAAAATAGAATTCTATTCTGTTTTTTCTTCTTTAGATATTGGGTTGGTTTTAGAATCAGGTATTTTATCCACTACAGGTATGACTTCTGTTTCAGCTGTAGTTTTTACTCTGGATGCAGCTGTTGATGGTATGAATACGGAGTCTTCATCCATTGGTTCCAGCGAATCAAATTCAATCGTTATATCATTTTCATCCAGTGAAAAATTTTCGTAGTCGCTTGTAAAACTAGTGTTGTTGTCAGCATTTTTATACAGGAATATCTGGAAAGTAATATTCAATTAAAATGTAGTATGGATTTATGGATTTCAAAATTTTCTCATCAATTTATCATTAACATTGATGGCCTTATTTTCATACATTTTAGCAACTACTGAAACAGAGTTAACAATCGATACCTCTTATAAAATACAAAATAGAAATCCATGAAAAACCCGAAACAGAACCTGCTATACAAATTCAAATGAGAGGGACGTTAACACAGCCTGTTGTAAATTTGGCGTTTTATTACTAAGCCACTAGTCGACATTTATAAGTCATGGCATCAAAGGTGTTTTTAATTATTTCCGTACCTTGTATACTAATGTTGTTTTTAATATATGAATGAAAATTAAAATATATTCAAGGAAAATACATGCTGTGCCAAAGTAACTGATATTTTAAAAAATTCCAATAGTAACCAATAGGGAAAAACCGTTTGACTGTTTTGTGACAATGCTTTATCATTTTTCGTATAATTTTAAGGCTTAACACTGACAATACTTTTCCTACTAGTTCCAAATTAAAACAACAGACAACCTTGATACGTGTCAATTTTGTCTTCTTCTTCTTCTTTTCAAGAGATGGCTACCAGCTGGATCAACTATTCAGAAATAGTTGATCCAGCTGGTTGTCAGAAATAGTTGATCCTATGTCAAGTTATAGTTTAAAACCTTCAAGTCTTCAAAGTGGTGAAATTAATGATAAAAAATATAAAAAACTAGTCTAGCCCTGCGGTATTATCCACGATACAACAACAAAGTAAATAAAATTAAAAAAAATCCTATTCAAAAAGTGTCCTATGTCCGTTTCCTGGTTTTAAGCTACCTCCCCAAAAAATTTTCAGTCAAATCGGTTAAGCCTTTCTTGAGCTATAAATAGTGTAACTAACACTTTTTTTAACTTTAACGATTTTCTTGAGATTAGATGTGGACATGATAAAATGGGGACCATCTTTCGAAAAAACAAAAAATGATCCTTCGTTTTTGTCTATCATCAAAACTGTACTATTATCAATCAGTACCAATTGGCAGTTTATATATATTTATCTTATACTAAAATAATCATACAAACATGAATTTATACTCTTGTAAATTAACTAAACAAAACATCATATAACATTATATTAATAAGAGTAATTTTTGTCATATTAAGGCAAACAAAAGAACTAGTTCATATAAATATATACGTACATAGTAACTGAATAGGAAATGATTCGTATTGATATTGTGTAGCACAAAAGTTAAACTACGAACGAATGCTTTGTCACATAGACAATTTTAACATAAATGCCTTTGTGTATGTTTGAAAACAAATAGACCTTCAGTTGGTAAGCAAATAATCAAACAGGCATGTTGGTTTTACGTCATGCAGTATCTACAACAGTAGTGTTTATTTTGAACTTTGTACCGGGCGGAAATTATACAAAACTAGCTGGGTTTCCCGACTTTGTTAATTGCTAAAGTACCTTATAAGGCCTACTTGAAATAAAGCTTTCTGATTTTGAGACATATACCATAATGTATGTTAATTATGCAACACTTACAATATAGTTAAAAAAACCACCAAAGCCATCGATTGCCATCATCTTGACCTGATCTTTTTTTTCTTCAGTTAAATCCGACATGATTGGCAGCATGAAGTCATCGATAGCTAAACTCATGGCGTTTATAAAACCGTCTATTTCTTTCTCAAATTGTCCATATTGTTCTGATGATTGAGAATCATCTGGTTTAACTTCTGAGGATTTGACTACATCTGCAGTTGCGGTTGCATCTGGTCTGCCATGAGCCTGAAATGAAACAAACAAAAATGATGANCTGAAACAGAGTTAACAATCGATACCTCTTATAAAATACAAAATAGAAATCCATGAAAAACCCGAAACAGAACCTGCTATACAAATTCAAATGAGAGGGACGTTAACACAGCCTGTTGTAAATTTGGCGTTTTATTACTAAGCCACTAGTCGACATTTATAAGTCATGGCATCAAAGGTGTTTTAAATTATTTCCGTACCTTGTATACTAATGTTGTTTTTAATATATGAATGAAAATTAAAATATATTCAAGGAAAATACATGCTGTGCCAAAGTAACTGATATTTTAAAAAATTCCAATAGTAACCAATAGGGAAAAACCGTTTGACTGTTTTGTGACAATGCTTTATCATTTTTCGTATAATTTTAAGGCTTAACACTGACAATACTTTTCCTACTAGTTCCAAATTAAAACAACAGACAAGCTTGATACGTGTCAATTTTGTCTTTTTCTTCTTCTTTTCAAGAGATGGCAACCAGCTGGATCAACTGGTTGTCAGAAATAGTTGATCCTATGTTAAGTTATAGTTTAAAACCTTCAAGTCCAAAGTGGTGAAATTAATGATAAAAAATATAAAAAACTAGTCTAGCCCTGCGGTATTATCCACGATACAACAACAAAGTAAATAAAATTTAAAAAAATCCTATTCAAAAAGTGTCCTATGTCCGTTTCCTGGTTTTAAGCTACCTCCCCAAAAAATTTTCAGCCAAATCGGTTAAGCCTTTCTTGAGCTATAAATAGTGTAACTAACACGATTTTCTTGAGATTAGATGTGGACATGATAAAATGGGGACCATCTTTCGAAAAAACAAAAAATGATCCTTCGTTTTTGTCTATCATCAAAACTGTACTATTATCAATCAGTACCAATTGGCAGTTTATATATATTTATCTTATACTAAAATAATCATACAAACATGAATTTATACTCTTGTAAATTAACTAAACAAAACATCATATAACATTATATTAATAAGAGTAATTTTTGTCATATTAAGGCAAACAAAAGAACTAGTTCATATAAATATATACGTACATAGTAACTGAATAGGAAATGATTCGTATTGATATTGTGTAGTACAAAAGTTAAACTACGAACGAATGCTTTGTCACATAGAAAATTTTAACATAAATGCCTTTGTGTATGTTTGAAAACAAATAGACCTTCAGTTGGTAAGCAAATAATCAAACAGGCATGTTGGTTTTACGTCATGCAGTATCTACAACAGTAGTGTTTATTTTGAACTTTGTACCGGGCGGAAATTATACAAAACTAGCTGGGTTTCCCGACTTTGTTAATTGCTAAAGTACCTTATAAGGCCTACTTGAAATAAAGCTTTCTGATTTTGAGACATATATCATAATGTATGTTAATTATGCAACACTTACAATATAGTTAAAAAAACCACCAAAGCCATCGATTGCCATCATCTTGACCAGATCTTTTTTTTCTTCAGTTAAATCCGACATGATTGGCAGCATGAAGTCATCGATAGCTAAACTCATGGCGTTTATAAAACCGTCTATTTCTTTCTCAAATTGTCCATATTGTTCTGATGATTGAGAATCATCTGGTTTAACTTCTGAGGATTTGACTACATCTGCAGTTGCGGTTGCATCTGGTCTGCCATGAGCCTGAAATGAAACAAACAAAAATGATGAGTTACCATTCACCTAGATCCAACTTGTAAAAATAAAGCAATTCTACCCAGGAATAAGACAGTATTCTGGTTTTAGAGACTTTACAAAAAAAAATAGTTTTTGGTGACACAACACACTGACACACAACGCCAGCTAGATAGACTTAGTATATAGAATACTTAGTTACTTTTTGGTAAACACATTTATACATAGAAAACTCCGAAGCAAATATTTACAGATCAAACAATAATCTTAATACCGCATCGAAAACTTCTTATGCAACATTCAAATGACATTTCATGTCAACGAGTGAAATAAAATAAGAAGCTTGATTGAAAGGATATTTTACTAAAATGGTGCTCGTAATTCAATCATATAACTTTGCCTTTTTTTAAATGTATAATGCTTATAGATTCCTTCATATTAATTTTGTAAATTCGATAGTTGCTCTGATTAACTGCATGTCTGTCCGTCTATTTGTTACGCTTTCTACAAATTAACCGCTACACCGATTTTAATGAAATTCGGCATGGAGATACTTAGATTCTTGAGAAATGATGCATACTCCTCACCGCGATGACCGACATACAGGCAGACGGAACCGCGTGAAAGCTAGTATGCTATAAATCTTACATAACTTAATATTTTGGAAACTTAGTGTTTAACTGAAATAATAATAATGCAGATACTCTCCCATTCTTACACTGAAAACCTTAAGTTCTAAATACAAGTAACAACACTTATACGTACCTTTTGATAAGTTGATGTCAAGTAGTACAGGTCATTGTTCTGAGACTACCCACAAAGCCATTATTTCGAGTAGGCTCTCTAACGACTGCCTAACTTAATACTTTTAACCTGTCTAGTATATGAAGCATATACTGCACACTGTATTCAAGACAACTAAGCTTTAACCTACCTAACTCTAATAGAATTTTAATAAAATAATTCTCTAACTATATATTTACTAAACAAAAAAAAAACACTTTAGTTAAAATAACTTTAGAATTTATTTATTATTGGCTTGGATTGACATGTAAATATATATTTTGTTTTAATTTGTTATTAGCTCACTGACAGAAGAATTGAAAAAGAGTATTAATCACATGTTAGTTACGATAGTAAAGCATACTTTTTTTTAAGTCTATGTTATTCTACACTACACAGTTATACACGACTTGGCGATTATCTCAATGCATTGAAAATAGCAAACGAAACAATAGTTAAAATACTCACAAAGTAAAACGCAGAAATAAAAAGCAAAATGCTAAGGAACGACATCTTTAATGACAACTAGAAGTAGAGCAAAAACCCGTCAATATTTATATTGCATTCAGTGTATTTATTGCCTCTGGTGAATCAGCATTGTCACGTCCAAAATTGATAAAACTGTAATATGCGAACACTTAAGTATGGTCATTATGTGTAATAAGGTAATAGCGGAGTGATAAGGCTTATAATAAATTTGTCTCAAGTACGGTATACGAGTTTGTTGCATGCTTAAACAGTAATGTCTTAACTTTTCGCATGAAAATCTTTAGACAGATTATTTTCGTTACCATTAATTTTACTATACATACAGTTTANTTTGTCTATCATCAAAACTGTACTATTATCAATCAGTACCAATTGGCAGTTTATATATATTTATCTTATACTAAAATAATCATACAAACATGAATTTATACTCTTGTAAATTAACTAAACAAAACATCATATAACATTATATTAATAAGAGTAATTTTTGTCATATTAAGGCAAACAAAAGAACTAGTTCATATAAATATATACGTACATAGTAACTGAATAGGAAATGATTCGTATTGATATTGTGTAGCACAAAAGTTAAACTACGAACGAATGCTTTGTCACATAGACAATTTTAACATAAATGCCTTTGTGTATGTTTGAAAACAAATAGACCTTCAGTTGGTAAGCAAATAATCAAACAGGCATGTTGGTTTTACGTCATGCAGTATCTACAACAGTAGTGTTTATTTTGAACTTTGTACCGGGCGGAAATTATACAAAACTAGCTGGGTTTCCCGACTTTGTTAATTGCTAAAGTACCTTATAAGGCCTACTTGAAATAAAGCTTTCTGATTTTGAGACATATACCATAATGTATGTTAATTATGCAACACTTACAATATAGTTAAAAAAACCACCAAAGCCATCGATTGCCATCATCTTGACCTGATCTTTTTTTTCTTCAGTTAAATCCGACATGATTGGCAGCATGAAGTCATCGATAGCTAAACTCATGGCGTTTATAAAACCGTCTATTTCTTTCTCAAATTGTCCATATTGTTCTGATGATTGAGAATCATCTGGTTTAACTTCTGAGGATTTGACTACATCTGCAGTTGCGGTTGCATCTGGTCTGCCATGAGCCTGAAATGAAACAAACAAAAATGATGATTTACCATTCACCTAGATCCAACCCAGGAATAAGACTGTGAAATAAAATAAGAAGCTTGATTGAAAGGATATTTTACTAAAATGGTGCTCGTAATTCAATCATATAACTTTGCCTTTTGTTTAAATGTATAATGCTTATAGATTCCTTCATATTAATTTTATAAATTCGATAGTAGCTCTTTCTAACTACATGTTTGTCCAGCATGGAGATACTTAGATTCTTGAGAAATGATGCATACTCCTCACCGCAATGACCGACATACAAGGCAGACGGAACCGCGTGAAAGCTAGTATGCTATAAATCTTACATAACTTAATATTTTGGAAACTTAGTGTTTAACTGAAATAATAATAATGCAGATACTCTCATTCTTATATTGAAAACCTTAAGTTCTAAATACAAGTAACAACACTTATACGTACCTTTTGATAAGTTGGTGTCAAGTGGTAGTACAGGTCATTGTTCTGAGGCTACCTACAAAGCCATTATTTCAAGTATGCTCTCTAACGACTGTTTAACTTAATACTTTTAACCTGTCTAGTATATGAAGCATATACTGCACACTGTATTCAAGACAACTAAGCTTTAACCTACCTAACTCTAATAGAATTTTAATAAAATAATTCTCTAACTATATATTTACTAAACAAAAAAAAACACTTTAGTTAAAATAACTTTAGAATTTATTTATTATTGGCTTGGATTGACATGTAAATATATATTTTGTTTTAATTTGTTATTAGCTCACTGACAGAAGAATTGAAAAAGAGTATTAATCACATGTTAGTTACGATAGTAAAGCATACTTTTTTTTAAGTCTATGTTATTCTACACTACACAGTTATACACGATTTGGCGATTATCTCAATGCATTGAAAATAGCAAACGAAACAATAGTTAAAATACTCACAAAGTAAAACGCAGAAATAAAAAGCAAAATGCTAAGGAACGACATCTTTAATGACAACTAGAAGTAGAGCAAAAACCCGTCAATATTTATATTGCATTCAGTGTATTTATTGCCTCTAGTGAATCAGCATTGTCACGTCCAAAATTGATAAAACTGTAATATGCGAACACTTAAGTATGGTCATTATGTGTAATAAGGTAATAGCGGAGTGATAAGGCTTATAATAAATTTGTCTCAAGTACGGTATAAGAGTTTGTTGCATGCTTAAACAGTAATGTCTTAACTTTTCGCATGAAAATCTTTAGACAGATTATTTTCGTTACCATTAATTTTACTATACATACAGTTTAAAGATCCAATATTATTTGTATAATTGGTAAATATTTTTGTAATATACTAGTGTATTTTGTGTACCATAACTACAAAACTAATGAAAGTATATATTTCACTAGTGTTATTCTATAAGCAGATGATTACGTGGTTTGATACATGTAAACAACATTTGTGTTTACAGGAATCATTTTCGAACCTGCGTGCTAATTTAAAATTTCAAGAGACTACATTTCTGCGTCATACTTTAATTGTTGAATCTCTCAAATCTAAAATATTGAAAATTTTGCTGTCTTCATAATATGTTAGGATTTAAATATACATTATTAGCCCTTCAGAGAATCAAACATTATTCATCAACTCTATTAGTCACTGCTAGTTAAAGGCCTCTTCTTAGAAAGGATTGAACCTATTATTTATTTAGGAATGTGCCTTTATATATATATATTTTTCTTTTCTCATTCTTTTGTTTTTAAAGACAACTCTCACACTAAGAATATAGATATATATATATCGCGGGGGACTTTATAAATATACATGAAACGGAAACAAAGGACACCCAGGCTCAGTTTTTGAATTACACAAAGTACTGTCCCATGTGAGATTCAAACCCACAATACTTGACGCAGTTGAAACCGGCATGGCGACCGCTTTAACCACTAGGTCAACCGTGCAGTATAGTAATGACAAAACAACGTTAATTTTGTTTTTTATGTTCCATAACTTCAAAAAATACTACATCGATTGATTGATTCAAAATTTTAACAAAATGTACAAGTCGTTAAAAACATGTGTTTTTATGTGTTCTTCTGTCAGTTGAGGTATTCAGTTCTTTGTGGCTGTGTGTGGTTGTCTTTCCATACAACGATATTAATGTTTATTTTCCTTGTTACAATTAGAAAACAAGAAGCTTTATTACATTTTAAATAAACATTAATTAACTCACACTGAGCGATAATTGTTTGACACAAACGTGACTCCATAACATGTAGGTACTGAGTAGCAGCGCGGGAGATAGAGGCAACACGTGATTACGATAAATTTACAAATTATACGTCATTATCTGTTGGCAGTTCTTTTGTTCTATGTTCGTTCTTTTGTGTTCTTTATGTCGCTTGAAATATTGCTTTATTTTGACATGTATTTAGTTCTGTAAGTTAACCGGCTCGACTAGAGTGAAACCACGGCTTAACAAAAAACTGGTATGAAACAACGCTTGAGCTATGTTTCATCGAGTGAGTGAGAATACCGGAGGCCCATACTCCAACCTCTTCTCGCATCCCCCTCGCTATCCCCCAAAACCGACAACGCACTTATGATACCTCTTGTGTTGCGGTTGTCTAATAGGTAATCGCTTACCATCAGGCGATACGTCTACTCATTTGTCACCTATTCCTTGAATAAATATAGTTCTTACATCACACTCTTAAAATGAAGATTATAAAATTCAGCATAACTGGAAACACTTAGGAAAGATTTATAATAGACCAGGCCAGGCGGATTTGAAACGTTACATATATTTTGTGTAAAGCGGCTAAGCTAAGAAAATAAGAGCAGCAATAGAAGTAACAAAAAGCCTCATTATTTATGAATGTTATAAGATATAGATTTACCCATTTAATGTAAATACTTTTTCGTGGAAGTTGGATTTGCTTCAAAATGTTTACACAATGTTCTAGTCTAAGCTTCTATTCAAGTCAAAGAAACTTCATATTCAAGGTGTATAAAATGTCAATGTNTTCAACGTGATGGTTTTAGTAGATTTAGAACAAATTGGCTGCAACAGATGTTCTATAACACGAGTGATCCTACAGGATTGTCTTTTTTCATTTACATGTTTGAGACTACTAGATTTAATAGTGAACTTGATTGAAAAAGGATTAAATAAAATAAAAATATACTTAAGACGGATCCGCACTCGTATTTCTTCGAAAGTTTTAAGGACATTAAAATCTTTATTGTGTCGATCATAAACAAAAGTCGTGAATAAAGACTTAATTTATTTTACTTGATCTTTTTTTTATCTTCTCTTAAGTTAGATTAAAAACATTCTGACGGTAACGGTTTATCAAATAAACTTTATTAACTGACTTCAAAAGAGGAGGAGGTTAATAATTCGCCGCAATTTTTTTTTACTAAATGATGGTGTATATTTTCGACGTTTATGAACTGATTTAAAAAAATCTTTTTGCATTAAGTTTGCTGTCGCTACCAAGTAGTTTCATTATCATTGTGTTGGGATCTGATGATGGTATTTCGAGAAAATCGAGGACAACCCTCATATTTTATAGGCACGTGTGATAACACGTGCCTATAAAATAACAGATATGTTATGAATAATTTTCTTAAGTAATTCTAATATTTATTTCACCGTGGGAGAGCCACGCTTCGGCATACATGGGCTGGCTCGACCGGAATGATACTACGGCCTCACAAAAAACCGGTGTAAATGAGCGCCTGCTCTATTTCACTGAGTGAGTGAGGATGTCGGAGGCCCATACCGCAATCTCTCCTCCTATCCCCTAAAGGCTGGAAACGCACTTGTGACGGTTCTTGACGGTATTGCGGGTGTCCATAGGTGGCTGTAAACGTTTATCATCAGGCGATACGTAAGATCGTTTACCCCTTATTCCATAAAAAAATTGTCTGGTACGCGTCATCTTATGATGATGAGCTGATGATGGAAGACACAAATGCTTAACGCCTAACCGTTAGTTGGAGGATATTTTTTTTTGTATTGCCTACGCTCAGTTTTAATATCTACTTCAAACCACATCCAAAATTTGTAAGAATAATAACCAAAAAATACTAAAAGTAAACCTAACAACTACCGTTAGCTGTCGCATTCTACGAAAATATTAATAAAATTTTTATTTGCCTCAGCTATTTATATCTAGATTCTTTATTTAGCGATTATTTTAACCCTGAAAATATTAAATGAAAATATTTGTATGATCTGCAAATATTGTTTTCGGAGTTTGGATGTTTTCTATGTATAATATATATGTATTTACGAAAAAAAAGTATATATGTATTAATATCATTTGTTTAGAACCCATAGTACAAGGTCTGCTTAATTTGGGACTAGGTGGCATTGCGTGTTATAATGTACCCAAAAAGGAGAGAAGAAAGGAGAAAAATTCAAACTTACAAAACACATTACTATTGGTCAAAATGAATCGTGACGTTGATGGTCACTTCATCGAATTTATCGGCGCCGAAATTCATACTGTGTTAGTAGTGTTTGTGGGAAAAATTTACTTCTTCCATGTTTTTTTTAGGAATTAATGCCATAAATATGTATAAAGAAACTGAAACACTGAACAGTAAACAAACACGAAATGACAATAGCCGTATCTCAAGCTCAAATTTAGTCATTGTTTTAAATTTGAAAATTAAAATAATTCGACTGTTTTCAAGCCTATTTATATTTTCTTCTAAGTTATAGATACGTAAATGATCAGATGAAGAAATAAAAAAAAATCCTAGTCCCTATTGCTTTAGGGAAATAAATTTGATTCTTATTGTTCTATTGGCACACATTTACCTCATCATCACGCGACTTAGTTCGATCTATGGCTTCTCGCATCCAGCTGCTGCCAGCCGTCTTGCGCAAATCATCGCTCCACCTGGCCTGTGGACGTCCTACACTACGTTTGCCGAGACGCGGTCTCCACTCAAGAACTCGTTTACCCCAACGCTTGTCGGTTCTTCGACAAGTGTGGCCAGCCCACTGTCACTTCAGCTTGCTGATCCTGTGGGCTATGTCGATGACAATGGTTCTTTGTCGGATCACCTCGTTTCTGATGTGATGCCAACACAGACACATTTACTTAACACATATAAAATATATACGTATATAGTATATACGTATATATTTTAAAATTATCAATCATTCGTTTTTTTTTACGAAACGGAACTCGTTTTTGGAAACAGTAAATTTTGATCCAGATAAGCAATCAGTAGATTTTGGTGTTTTCACCTAATTTATCTTGACGATCCAATATATGCAGTGGCGTTTTTGTGTCGATCTATGATTTTTAACTGTAGCTTCACTCTAACGTCCTTAAATGTAACTTAGTGTCTTAATTAAATCAATGACTTTGAATTTGAATTTAACCTATTTGTAAACTAAAAATACTTCAGAAAATACTAAAAAAATCGTTAGACACTATTGACATTAGAATTAATCGATATAGTTTAAAGAACTAAAAAGAAGCTTACAAAAAAAAATTAAAATGAAATATTGCCAAATGAAACATACAGTTATTGTTGTACCCAGTGGCCCCACACTTGGCAAGCCTGTCCTGTGGGTGCCTGTAGCGATTATCATTATGGTTACATAAATGCTCGGTCGACATCAAAAAACGTTTGATAGAAAAAGAAAAAAATCACAATAAGATAAAATGTAATAATAATACAAGATATCTTAATGAACTTAGGGGTTAATTTCACATTTTTTATGGAGAGTATTATCATTATCGCAATCAGGGTATCGTCATTCCGAATCAACCAGGAATCATCATGCTACGTGCACCATGAGACTTTCCCTCATTTCATACGACAGCATAATTAGCCAATCTGTGATCGTAACTCTTGCTGCATCTGCGGAACACTTCTTAACGTCGCTTAAAAACAAAAGTCGATTACAAACAGCTAAGCTAATTAAAGCGTGTTAAAACAGTTTCGCTTTACGTAATCCAAAAATATTTCACCCTTACAATTTAAGATAAATGATAAAACTAACGTGCCCCGACTAATAAATGTCGATAAACCACAAAAGTCGCAGCAAATCCCTTCATACTTACAGAGGCATAAAATCGTCAGCAAACACTAAACTAGATATACCGGCATTTGTAGTTACGCAGTCCCTGATAGCACACGTACAGTTTATTAAATTAAACCCTCTTAATATTTAAGCCGGTTCCCTATTTATTTAGGACAACTTGTTACACTATCTACCATTATAATGTAGGGAGTGCTGTGATTATGTGAAAGAACTCGTGTAAATAAGGTCAATCTTTACAGCGGTTTCTGTATAAAACAATTATTAAAGGTCGTATAAGATAAATTTGCCTCTCGGCTAATTTCATTTGTTTTCTGATATACATGAAATAATGATATCAAAGTAGAGCAGATCGTTACAAATATTTTTTACTTTGTGGATACAATTCTTGGTAACAGAACTTCTTCCAACAGATAATTTAAGAGACGATTCATATTTCATGCCTTTATTTAGTCACATAGTAAATAACAATGTATCATCATCATCTTCCTAGCCTTTATTATTCCCAAGATTTGGGGTCGGTTACTAGTTCTAGTAGTGGCTGCTGGTTTTACCTGAATATCAGTTTTTACACGAAGCGACTGACATCGGAACACCGCAACCCTGAGGGTGAACTAAATTCGAAAGTTAAAATAGTTATCAGTGTGTAACAATGTATGTGTGAAGCATATCCCACAACAAATTTAGCTTAATATGCTTGGTATTTTGTGTAGCAGGTTATTGAAAAGTACAGTGAAACCTCCTCTGTTTTTTACGGCTTTACATGCTCTACAAGGAACAGGGTTTAAGACCTCAAGTTCTTAACTCCGGGCACATAATATTTTCTCTAATCGGAAAAACACACAAATACTTATTGACCCTACTTTTAGAGAACGATATTAGTTTATATTCCTACCGAGGAACGACAAAAAAGAATAATGCTTTACTATGTCGTCCTTCATATTAAATTTTCTTTCTATATCCCTTTTTAACTTTACAAACTATTAAGCTTCTGGTTGTCTATATATATAAACACTGGCCATGATTTACTTATTGATTCATCAACACAGATCGCAAGCCTACTGATGCTATGGCTGAAACAAACAAACAAACTTGAAATGTTGGCTGCAGATACTTTTAACGTTAAAAACACTCTCTAAAAAATAATCATATTCTATTTTAAAACAAGATTTATCCCGCAATAATAGCTAGTACCTATATAAAGTATAGCATATATATAGTAAATGTAGATAGTTTAAATATTCCTAGCAATGTAGACATTTAATTTTTTACTTCATAATTTCAAATAACACTCAACTCAATAGATTGGATAACATATTCCAAGACAAAGGATTTGCAGTAATTCCGTTAAGGTAAGTCGAGGATAAAATATAAAATTTAGCTAGCTTCTTTCAAGAAAATTGAATATTCATGCAGGAAGATTGGAAGCCATCTATTGTGTCGACGCTTCTTCTGCTATCACACTTTGCCTGTGCTTCATTTTCTTATTAATTAGTATATTTTCGTTTACAAATAATATAGACATATTAAATAAAGTTGTCACCATTAAAGGTGTAAATTATTTTGATTTTACTACTCATAAATCTCTCCGGAGCTGGATGCGAGAAGCCATAGATCGAACTCAGTGGCGTGAAGTTGTAGAGGCCTATGTCCAGCAGTGGACAGCGATAGGCTGATGATGACGAAGATGATGATGAAATATCTTTACAAAAAGTGATATTTTTTTCTTCCGAATTTATACTTTTCTTCCAAATTTATACTTATATATCTATATATAGATATACTTTAATATATGCTCTCTACTTTGAATCTACGTCTAACGGCTGTCTTTAAACTTTAGCTAATTTTACACATACATATAGTTCTGGTTTTCTCTTTGTTGTCTCGTTCAGATTATGCCCATAACTAGCAGTATAATTCATTCCAAACGTCGAAAAATATAGGATATGCTAACCTTTTAAAGTTTGTAATCACGCATGTATTATAAAACAAAAACTACTTGAACTCTTAAAACGCCTACAACAAAAAATATTAAAGGCTAGTGACGAATGTTTTTTATTTTGTTATTGTAACAGGCAATAGGCAATAAATACAGGTTATTGTTTTAAAGCTAAACAAAGATTAACATAGATAGAATGATAAAAGTTTCCAATCTACAAATATCTCTTAGTCCCCTCGTCCCGACCCGGCCGTCCGTCCGATTTATATCAACAAGTAAAACCAAATTTAAAATTAACATAAATTTTATCTGTACCTAGAAACTTCGATTGACTACACTACTTTCCAATCCACATTAAACAAATATCTATAACAAAGAAGTCAAAAATCCAATACAAAGTGAACATAAAATTCATAGCAGCGCATAAATCTCGTGTACATTGTAACTTATCGGATCATAGTGAGCGCATTCATAGACGCATCACGGTGCATCTCGAACAAGTTTAAGTACCTTGAACACGGGTGTGTTTGCATTTCATTACATGTCATCACACTTCTAGATTCGTGTACATTGTGATAATCGTCCTTCGATGAAGCGCTCCTCAAATTTTTCACGGTGATACTTTTCAGATTTCTTGGACAAGAAACTTACAGGGTTTTCTTAGCTTTCAATGTTTATTGGTACCACAGAGTTCTCAATCAGACTATCTTTCTGTTGTCTTCTGGTTGCTTGTCTTTCTTTTTCAATATTCTTTACATTTTGTAGGCTTTAAATTTGGCCAGATCTTAGTGCTATGGTGTTTTAGTTGTTAATATAGGTATACTTTCAAGGTATATATTTTTAAGGTAGTGGAGCCACGGTGATTTTAGCACGAATGGGCTGGCTCGACCGGAACGGTACTAACTTCTCACAGAAGAACCGAAAATGACAGCATTCATGCTGCCGTGTTTCGTTGGCGACTACGAGAACGAAGACCCAACGATGCAGTTACGTAGCAATGGGCCCCTATAGTATGGGTCACGATACTGCATTTTTGCTTTGCCTGTATATACAATGATTATAGACGCCACTACTCTTAGATTCTGTTCGTGTTTCGATTACGCAGAGCAGAGTCACCTTGGCAGGCTCTTTTATAAAAAAAGATATTTTTGTGCTAGTTATATACATATATACCTAATTATAGTAGTTTAATACACTCACTACATAAATTGTTGCCACCATTTAAAATAACTTCCTGCCCTCGTGCCTTGGGAAAAAAAGGTGAGTTCATTCTCTTCAAAAACATACAGATAATTTCTATAGAAAATATGATATAAATATAGAAATTCAAATATGTGATATCGACAATAGTTCCCATTATCAAAAGTACCTAAACGAAAACAAATATAATGACCTCACTTTGAAGTGAAATCCTAAACAAACAAAATAGTTTGTTTTCTTTTGTTTAGGCGATTTAACTTAGATAGGTATCCATTATAACATTGTGTATTGTTATATATTTTGTTTCATTTATTTTACATTTATTGTAATATTAGCATTCACCCGCGGTTTCACTCGAATTTAATAAAAAAGATCCTTTGTTAGTTCTAATTCTCCAAGAATATATGTATAACTTTTCATGAGGATCGGTTTGGTACTTTTCGCGTTAAAACGTAACAAACAAACTTACTTATTTTCAGCTTTCCGTTAATATTTCTTTAGTCTACTTTTCTAATTGGTGATGATTTATTCAGCAACCAAGACAAAAAAAACAAATAAAAATTAGAATTTTATGTAATAACATCAAATTATAGATGCCAAGAGCCAGTTTCACTAGTTCTCGATAAAGTCTCAGATGGTCTTAATCACAATGCTATTTACAAAACAAAATTATTATACAACTATCTTATAAGCCTTGGGTGGACGTATGATCAGCAGGTCTGAAAGTGATAATAATAGCAGTTCCCGAATCACTTCTATTTCAGCCGCAGAGTGGCAAACTGTGTGGTTTTAGTCAACCGATTCCGACACACAAACCGCCGCAAAACTCCGGTGGGATGACGGCCCGTGGAGGTTTCTCACGTAAAAAGGCCTTTGTCTAACAATGGACCTCTTTCAGATGTGATGATGATGCTGATGATAACTAACACTTGAAAAAAAAAGTTGTACAACGACTTTAGTTTTTTCATATAAAGCATGATTTTGCAAAAAAAAAAATAGTAGTCCCAGCGAATGACAAACGCTCTATAAAATACACTTTTAACAGTACTCGTAGTCTATTTACTTTACAAATAACAACAATATAAATGAGCTTCCCATATTAAAATGGTTATGAAAATAAAATAAAGAAATCCCCTACGCAAGCACTTAATCGAGTAATCATACTCCAAAAATGTCTTCATTTTG
Source organism: Hyphantria cunea (assembly GCA_003709505.1). Lineage (NCBI taxonomy): Eukaryota > Metazoa > Arthropoda > Insecta > Lepidoptera > Erebidae > Hyphantria > Hyphantria cunea. Next base: position 48,893 of record PKRV01001265.1, read on the forward strand.
GAAAAGAAGCTGATACTCTTACACTGCTGCACCAATATTAACCAAACATATCTAAGGAAACTGGCTTTCATATGAAAAAAACCGCATCGAAAGCGGTCCATCATCATGCTACAGACAGACAGACACACACTCAGACATCGACGTCAAACTTATAGTTTTATAGCACCTGTCTTTTTGCGTCGGGGGTTAAATTGGACCCAGCTTGACTTAAAACTGGGTTCCAGTTTTGAGATACTGTTATTATTTAAAAGTGAAACTTTTTTTAAAAGTCTTTGTGAGTAATTCCATACTCAAATTTTCTCTAGTATTGGAATTGGTTTTTTATTTTTTTTTTATTTCGTAATTTGAAACGATTACTGACGATGAATTGACAATTTTTTTTTTTACAGTTGCAATTTTAATATGACGTACCACAAAGAGTTACAGTCGTTATCATTGTTTCTCTATTCGCTTTCGACTCAGAATTACGTTTAAAAATGATTAAGCCTGTTTGTTTTCAACTATATACGACAAATCAATATGCAGGAATGCGACAATGTAGTACAAAACATGCTACAAAATTATTATCTTTCACCAAATACCTTCCTGTAGTAATACTTCCAAATATTTTAAACATTCTCAATAAATCACACCACTCGACTCCAGGTAGTTTGATTCTTTTAAGGCTTTATTTGTTCCATAGACAAGCGTTGAAAGCGATGCAACAAGAGCACTTTAACCTCTCTCCATAGAGAACACTAACATTCGTACATGCACGATGTCATATACCACGAAATACTTTAAGTATTGAAAGTTGAAATCGTTGAACAAAGTTTTAAAGTTCTACGTTGAAAATTGACGTCATTATGTACGTATAAGAATTTAGGTTAGATACTAACACAAAATTCTTTTGTCTTAATCTACTTAGTAAATGTAAAACGATACATATGCGAATTTAATGCGTAATTTTTATCCAGTCTGATCTCTCGGGATTTGTGCATACCCAGAATCATAAAATTTTGGTAAGAACCAACGTTTAAAAGTTTTTATTTAACTTAAAAATGACTATGCTAGTGCAGACTATGATTTTCCCAGTAATTGACTTTAGTGACGTATGTTACCTCGACCTGAATGCAGATCTTAATATATTACACCGATTTCTCAATAATTGCGTTCGATTCATATTCAACTCACGTAAGTTTGACCATGTATCCGCTTATCGGACGCAACTGTCATGGTTACCTATAAGACAGTGTCGCAGTTTACAGGTTTTCACATAATTCGAGTATGCTTCTTCATTCTTCATTCATCCTTGACCACCCAAGCGGTAAATCTCTCATACGCCCTCTCCTTAGATTTTAGGATGTCTTTAAACTGTTTAATCTTCAAGGTTAGAGTACACGAGCTCTACAGAAACTTGTTGACGGCGTCATTACAAAATCATTTGTCTGTTCATTACTTTATGAGTGTGTATGTATGTGTTTATATATTTTACATGTATTCATATTTATAATTTTACGTAGTAGTAAATGATATTTGTACGTAAATACATACCCAATAATTATCACTTGCTCCAATGATATACCTGCAATGCACAGCTTTGCATCACCCAAAAGTTAACTGGAAGGAAATGCCTAAGGTATTAAATCCACCTTATATAATGTATTTGCAGAAAGTTTAAATTATAATAACAATAATGTTTCGGACATGTGACACAACGCCATCTAGTCCTAAACTAAGTAGAGCATGTAAATTTATAAAAAGACATTGGGAGCATATTCTGCAATTGGAAAGTGTAAACTTTCATCGATGTATGAAAGAAAAAGTTTAAGAGCTATAAAATTAAGAAAAATTAACAACGACCGATTTTGGAGATTCTATACGTATATATTCATGTTTATCACAATTCATCATTCATTTCTCAAAATTTTGAAGGGCCTATTCCTGTAATCTGTAAAATTTGATTTAGAAAATCTATTTGATATACCATACCAAATAGATTTTCTTACTAGAAAGGTAAGTATTTGTATGCATGAGAAAATATTTGCAATGGTTTCAGTATTATATTTGTATTCCGTGTAAAATTTCAAACTTAAGTTATTCAGGAAATTGAAAAATAGTATCCGTAGAAGCAACGTTAATATATATAAATATTTATATATATAATTCTATAGATATTAAATATTTACGAACAGCTTTGAAGTTTTAAGTAGTGATAGGCGGTGGAAGCCGTGATCTTAATTCTGGAATAACTTTTATAAAAGAAACATCGTCAATGTTGGAACATAAATCTGTCAGCATTAAAATTCAGTTTGAACCAGATAAGAAATCCTGAAGTTTTCTAGTTTGGTGGGTTTCTGTAGTATACAATATACCAGTCACCTGAAAATTGCGGTGTTTTAACTATAATCTTCAAGATATGTTTAAGAAAAAAAAGGTTAGTTGTTAACAAAGAATCAAATCTACACTAGGATCAAATAAAAAATATCTTAAAATCTTCAAAGCTCTTCCTCAACAGTTCTTAGAACACGGTATTTGTTTTCGATCAGGCAAACAAACTAAAGGCCTAATTCCTATAATTCCAAGCATGCCAAACTTGCTCATCTCTTTGCAGGGAGTATTTCAAATAGATTTTCCTTTTTGGAACATCGTTCACTTGAAAATACGTTTCAATACAAGCAAAATACACACGCAGAGGATTAGTCATGTCACGCACCAGCTTATTCACTCTACGGCCACGCCTTATCGAATATTGAATTTGAATGTATACATTTTATTTATTACCTCTCCGAACAAAAAGATGAATTACAATTCACGAGAGAACAAATTCGTGCGTGGAAATTTGTTCAAAAATGTATGTTTACAAGTCGCGTTGGAGGAAAGCGATAAATTATCTCAAAGTTGAGTAAAAATTAATATTTTATTTGCTTCTGCGGCTTAATCTACGGGTGGAATGGGATGACAGTTGCGGTTTGCTTTCAAACAGACCGTTATTTATTTGTGACTGAAATTTGACAAAATTTATACCTGGATATATAGTTAAAATTGAATGCATCGCCGAGTTTCTAAGCACTGGTAAAATACATTGAACCCTATAAATGCGTCAGTTATTGAATTTAGGCGTATGTCTAGAAGTGGCCTAAATGAATAGACTTTAAATGGTTTCATTATATTACACTTTTCAAATACTGCTAAGATATAAAATATATAACTATTTCACTACTATCTCAGTATTTTTGTGTTTTGTTTACTTTATATCATAATCAAAATAGTATAGAATAGAATAAACTTTATTGAACACCAATTGATACAGTTATATTTGAGCTAAACTATATAATTACCTTGTACAAATACCTTATCGCTTAAAAAGCAATCTCTTACAGGCAACCTTTGGATGGTCAAATCGACTGTAGAAACACAAAATCATGGGAAGTATTGGTGTTTAAAATAAATATAATAATTTACTCAAAATAGATTGAATGAAATAAAAGATTACGAATAACATTAAATATATTTACTTCGTTATAGGTTTGCCTGTGCTATTTTATGACATCTTAATAATAAATTATCATTAACCAGGAAATTTATATTTTTAAATAAAAAACTAAATTAAATTTGCCACTTAATAATCCAGTAAAGTGAAAAAAACACAAAGTGCTCCTATTTTTATATACCAATTTTTTTTTATATACCTATTTTATATACCTATTTTTTTTTATATACCTATTTTATATACCTATTTTTTAAGAAATAATAACTAAATTAAGTATGACAAACTCCGTACTCCTACTCCGTACGTAACCTATTTTAACTATTTTGTTACTCTAAAGAAACAAACATGTAAATCAGTATATTCCCTTGGATTCTTCGGTAACGAGATATGCGAGTATTAGTATCAAGTCTTTCGTTTTAATGACGCGAGATTGCTTTAAGTGCGTGTCTCAAGGGACATTGAAACATGGCATTAGCACACGATGGTTTTAATTTTTAATAACTGAAGGTAAAGAATAACTTTCTTGTTTTTTAAAAAAACGAATAGCTTTTATCAATAAAACAGCCCATTATTTCTACTTTGATTTGTAAAATAAATTTTATTTCAACTATACTTTACTGATGCTATGAATACAAAATATTCTATACATCTACGAATATGATATACGATTTACTGAAAAAATGTAATATATACCAATAAATAAAGAGTTAATTGTACACTAAATGCATATGAAAATGTGAACAGTACTTACAACAAAAAAGCAATTTTCAAAATTTTTGTCTGCTTGTTTGTTTCGGCTAAACTTTGGAACCGGTGGTCCGTGAAACTTTACAACTTCCTTCTTAATATACTATAAGAGGTCATCATTATCATTGTTTCAATCTTATCATCATCATCAGCCTATCGCAGACTACTACTAGACATAGGCACAATTGCACACCACTTGGTTCGATCCTCGGCTTCGATTGCAGCTCCTGCCAGGAGAGTAATAAATCAACTTATATATACCTAAGTTTATTTTTCAAAGATAAAGTTTTATTTTGCTATCGCCATACATTTTTTGAAATTGTTCTGCAATCTAAAAACACGTATAAAAAATATTATATATTCAATTTGTTTCAAAACTCTCCACCTTAGATCAATGTATTTTAATAGATTTTTTGACAACGCAGATGACACAATGATTGAAGTGGCTACCCTGCGGTTTCTTGCTCCGATGAATGTTGTGAATTCAATGCAAACATGAAATAACTTGTGAATGTTGTAATGACTACACGGTTGGCCTAGTGGTTTCAGTGGTCGCCACGCCACTTCCTTCTGCGCCAAGTGTTGTGGGTTCAAATCCTACATAGGACAACACTGTGATCCATAAATTGTTGTTCTAAGTCTGGGTGTACTTTGTGTCCGTTTCATTAATGTTTGTAAAGATCCCCGCGACACAGGAATGTATATTCCATTGCGGGAGGTGTCTTTTAAAAAAAATGTTCTTTGTATTCATTTAATTTATGTTTTTATTGATATCGGATGTATTTGACCACACCTATTAGCCTAGCGGTTTATTCGCCACGCCTCGTTTTACAGTGCTATATGTCCGTTGTAAAGTCTCTCTCAATATAAGAAACTTAGTACTAATGCAGGAATTTCTGTGAAAAAAAAACGGTATTTAGTTTTCGGTCGAAAACTGCTGTATGTAATTACATTTACTCGTACATTGAATTATATTGTCAATTTTCTCTTCCCACATGTCTTAGCATTGTCATTTAGGAAATAAGTAGATTGCTGAGACATTTTTTCTACGTATTTTCGTACATATAAGACTGCTCATGTAAAGTGTTATGTTGCCCAAAAGACGTGCCTCAGAGTATATTAACACTGAAACGTCTGGATACCCATAATTTAATATAACTTAAGCCTTTTATGATTGTATTTTTTTTCATTGTCGTTGGTGCAAGCTAATGAAATTTAATACGCAGTTATAATCGGCCGTTACTTACTAATTATTCGTTTCAAAGGGCGTATTCATAAAAAGGTCACACTGTGTGTGACTCACACATTACGTTTAGAATGATATTTTTCGTGTTGTTATGTCCAATCCGTACTTTTAGTATCTGGTTGGAGCATAGTAAGGATGTTTCAAGTACCAAATCGTATAGCATATCGGTTTTTCCGTTTACGTCGCTTAGGTCGTCGTGTAGAGATCAGTCCGTTTCTTTATTTGTGTGGCTTCTCAACTTGGGTGTTTTTATCGTGCTGAGTAGTTGGCCCTGCGACGAACCTATCTCCTTTATCCGGGCCTGGGACCGGCAGTGAGCTAGAATAATCCAGCCCACAGGCGGAGTTAGGGAAAGCGATGGAGTGTACCGCGTCCGTATGAATGTATAAATATATGCTAAATCGCCTGATACGCAATGTAACCAACCAATCAGGTTCTGCAAGGCACAAAATCTTTGGTGGGCAGGTCACATTGAGAGAATGCCTGACTCAAGAGCGACAAAGACACCACACATGAATGAATTATTAAATAGGAGATTACGAAATAGACTAATAATAGAATGCCTCGTTGGTCTAGTGGTTAGCGTAAGCGACTGCATATCAAGAGATCTTCGGTTCGATTCGGGTCGGACTGCTATTGGGTTTTTCTTACAAGAAATTCTTAATAGCAGCTCGGAGTATGGAATATGGCGGCGTTTCCCGCCCGTGCCTCGTAGATCACGTTAAACCGTCGGCTCCGGTTGTCATGAACGTCTATAGCAATCGTTATCGGGAGGTCCGTGCTCTCACACACACACTTAGTTCAACGTTCGAATTCAGTTCACCCCCAGGGTTTGCGGAGGTCCGATGCCAGTCGCTCCGTGTAAAAACTGATATTCGGGTAAAACCGGTTGAACTAGTAGCTGACCCCAAATCTTGGGAATAATAAAGGCTACGAAGATGATGACGTTTCTTCTATAAATCTGAGATACGATTTCATCTTGCTCTGCTTGTTTACCCCCTGTAGATTGTTCTATTATGATTCATATTTATACACCATCATTATATCTATAACCTGTTAAACTCTACTTCTGGAAATAGCCCTCTTTTTAAAAAGAAGGCTTTGACTTACTATACTACGCTGGCCAGACAAGTGTGTATAGAGTTTGTGTCAAGCTTGGTCCGGACGTGTTAATAGCAGCAATTCCCGGATCCCTCCCGTCTCAGGCGCAGAGAGGCACACCGTGTGGTTTTAGTCGGTTCGATTCCGACACATCCGAAACCCCGGTGGTGTGAAGGCCTGAGGGGGTTTCCACACGTAAAAAAAGCGGTTTGTGTCAAGCTTTCTTTCTCTTTGATGTATTGTTGTTTTACGTAGTTTATTCCTTTAGTTGGCTCTTAAACCACTCACGATGTGTGATGATATTCCACATTCCCAATCCGTCACCACACGGACGTAACTATAATATATAGCTGACCCACACAACCTCGTTTACGTCTCCTATTACCCGTAATTTACCTATTTGCCCCGTTTTTGTAACATTCTTTATTAGTACTCCGCTCCTATTGTATTAGCGTGATGATATATAGCTTACTAGCTGAGCCCCGCAGTGTTATCCGCGCAAAGATATTGGGTGGATTATATCTTTAATACAGCCTATGTGTTATTCTATGCTATATTATTGTAAAGTTTCATTAAATCCATTCAATAGTTTTTCTGTGAAAGAGTAACAAACATCCATGCACACTTACAAACTTTCGCGTTTATAATATTAGTAGGATAACCTTCCTTGATAAATGGGCTATCTAACATTGAAAGATTTTTAAATCGGACTAATAATTCCTGAGATAAGATAATAATAATTAAAATGTATTGCACGTACGTAATATAATGTATCTTCGGTTTCAGTGTGGTGTATTCTTTTCAGGATTATTCGATACAGACGGTGTCCGGGTGCCCGGTACAGAATGTGACTTCCAGTTCAGTCGATCCGGTAACCGACCGACGCACGGCCGGTTCTACAGCCCGAGGTATCCGTCCATCTATCCGAACAACGTGCGCTGTTCTTATTACTTTCATGCCAGGTAAGCTTTATAGATTCACAAACGATTTCGTAATTAAATTAGATTGATTTTATGTAAATCATTACTATAGATAGATAATTTTTAATATGAACATCATATTATTCACTTTATGCACTAGCACAAGTCTACCACTAGCACTAGCACTAGTGCTAGTGCTAGTGCTTGTATTAGGTTTACGGTTAGTGCTAGTGTTAGTAAGAGTACTAGTTCTTATACTAGTTCTAGTGTTTGTGCTAGTGCTCGGGCTAGTTCTGGAGCTAGTGCTAGTATTAGTTTTAATGTTAGTGTTAGTGTGAGTACTAGTGTAAGTGGAGGTTTTAGTGTTAGTTAGTGCTAGTGCTAGTACTAGCAGTAGCATTAGCACTAGCACTAACTAACCCTAAAACTTTCACTAAGTACTAGCGCTAGCACTATAACTAACACTAACATTAAAACTAATACTAGCACTAGCTCTAGAACTAGCCCGAGCACTAGCACTAACACTAGAACTAGTATGACTGTGATGTATTAAAAAAAAATACACAACATGCATACCACATTCTGTGTATTTTTCTGTGATATCAAAATTATTATTTTTACTAAATGAATGAATTATGATAGATACAGCGATATCTTCTTGTTTAACTCGGAAACTAGTAGACCTATGACAATGGCTAGATTATGAGTTTGAGCATAACGTCATATTTGAAAGGAATTCTAAAGTTAGGGTTTAAGGGAACCTACGCGGGTGAATCCACGGGTCGCAGCTAGTGATAGATATAATCTAACCACGAAATTAGTCTCGAGGTTTGGCTGTTCATGTAGATACCTACCCATACATAAAAATTTTGTTATTATTCATTTGAACGCAATATAGGTTTCCATTTGAACAAGTCTGTCAGAAAGTCACAGTTTTACTGTGGTAGGCAGAAAGGCAGCTAGGTACCAATAAATTTAATTGCAAGGTAACTATTAGGTATATCACTTTAGAAAGAAAGTTGAATTGGCTGGCGAACATTATCATCACCTAGTTTCATTATAAAATTATAACTTATAAGTACATAATTAATGTAGTTATCTCAGTCCATAAGAAGTTTCATTGTAATCAATAGATACTTATTTATAAATTGATGATTCTCACCAATAAACGCGGTTGTGATCTGTGATTGGCCCGTTTAAATTGGATCAAATAAGTACGGAGTGGATTTGTATAAATTTTAGCTAATTATAGAAAGATATTGACGAGTAGTTGTTGGTCCGAATCGAAGCCATTAAATCGCATATATTTGGTATTGGATCAAAAAATCAGGTACGGATCCACAAATTTAAGCGGATCGACTAAAAACTGTAAAAACCCATATGTACCGCTGGATCAAACAAGTCCTAGAAGAGGTATCTATATATATAAATATATGATTGTTCGTCTGTATGTCCTTTATAGAATCGTAAACGATGCATTTGATCATGTCATGATCTTTACCAAAGTGCCAAAGCCCACAAAGGTATTTGAGTTGGTATTACCAGCTTTGCCCCGCGGCGTTACCTACAATTGTTGTTATACCACGGATAACACTACAGGGTTCTGCTAATAAATAATTTAAAGCCTCTTTTTGACAGCTAGGCAATAAAAAAGTGAAGCTAAATAATTTAAATAGCTTCTACTCTACAAACAATGATCATTCTTTCGCTGTTTTGTTTTTCATACAGTATTATCATGGAAAGCAAGTTCCTCCTTAGGGGGGCTTTGGTTTTTATTAGCCGTCGAAATATAGGATTCTTTTCTAAATGGTCAAACAGATTCGCAGCAATATTTATTACTTAATGTTACTCGCGGTTATTGCTGTACCTTTACAACTGCAGGTAACACCGCGGTGTAAAGCTAGTCTAAAAAAGGTTGCCTAAGTTACTCTTTATTACATCAGTTAGCCGACATTGAAAGTCACGTTATAATTGGTCGAGCCGTTCCAGAGATTAGCCGGAACAGACAGACAGATCGATAAACGAAAAAATTGAAAAAAAAAATTTTTTATATGTACACACTACACATATACATTTACTAAAAAGTGTGTTTTTTTTTATAACAAACAGACACTCCAATTTTATTTAGTGTATAGATTTCGTTAACACTATTTTAGTACTACATAGTATACTTTACAGAAAACAATCTAGTCATTTATTCCTACCATTCTGTAAGAAAAGTACCTTTTAATGTTATAGTTTTTCACTTTTAGAGTTAAATCTCAAGGACAAACAACACACATTTACACAATGTTCACTTGTTATGTCGTTTTATTTGTAGAGAGGATTAAAACAGATTTCCTGAAAATTTCATAAAATTTTACACTGAGACTAGGGCATGACTATTAGGGTTTTCTATTGATATCCAGGTCCTACAAGACACGTACCTTGTGTCATTATAGTGGTCACGTAGTGGTACAAAGTGTAATCCCCTCTCTTGGTCTGTTGCTCCGTACGTGCACGGGTTACTAAACAAGTGATAGTTTACAGTTTCAGTTTATTAGAGGACAGCGATAGTGTTTTGTTATCTGATAAACGAACCTCCATGATTGATTTTCAACAACAATTTATTCCGAAAAGCTATTGTCTACAAATTTACCCGAATATATCTGATATGTCAGATATTTCTAACGATAAACAGTGTGTTAATTTACTCGTAGAATGTTTTATTCGCTTTCCATTAGTGAACTATTTCTAAAATAAATGAAAATGTTACTAGATTTTTTAATATATAATAATAAAATAAATACATTTTTATTTTCAGGCCAAAAGAGCGAGTGAAAATCCTTTTCGAAGAAGTGTCTCTTCAAAAAGGGGACGTCAGGTATGTATTGTCATTGTATGTCAGTTGTTGGTGTAATAAAGATTAATAAACTTCTTTATTACATCAACAACTTCTTTAAATATTGAAATTAAATTTATAACTTGACTACATCAGTCTTATTGACTACATATTAAGGTTGTAATATTTTATAAAAAGTTATTATAAATATACATGTATATTCTCACTCTTCCATTAATTATATATATTTGGTTCGAAGACTTAAAGTAGTTAAGTTAAAAATAGTCAGCCCCTCAAAGTTTCATTTTGAATGTCGTTTAAATTTATAATGAAACAAATGTAACTGAATATATCATTGTGAACACCTCTGAACTATACTATACCTATTCAAAAATATATACTGAACCTTTTTTTGCACAATAAACTTAATTATTCCAACAACACACTCCAGCTGTATGTGAATACCTAAAAATGACTACAAAGAATTCTCCTTGCGTAATGATATATCAAAAAGAATTTTATTTTATTAATAGGGAGCAAACGAGCAGGCGTATTGCCCGATGTTAAGCGGCTACCGCCGCCCATGGACACCCGCAACACCAAAAGCGTAACATTTTCTTTATAACAAAGGCTAGGTTCAATATATAAATAAAAAACAATATGCAGCATGATCCTTATTCGCATTGACGGTGACCACCACTCTTTGATTATGATCATGCTTTCCATCAGGCAGGGCAGTAATTTTCAAAGCTAGTACATAAAAAAACAAGTGACAAACATGGAAAAATATTTCTATGCACCTGGCGAAATTAATTATTATTAGATATTTTTAAAGTGGGAAACCTTATGCTACTAAAATATATTTTGTACACAAATTTACGATATGTATGAATAACAGTAACTGAGGAAAAAAATAATTAGAAATTTGCCATAAAATAATTATAAATGTGTGGAGGAACGGGTGTCATGTCCCTCCAACACAGAGGGAGGATCCTCCGACCAGGCGAGGTGATCATGCCTGGCGCGGTGATCATGCCTGGCGGGCCACTGCCCAACGGTTGATGTTGGGAAGTGGTATATATGTTTATCGGCACGAGAACTTCTATTGTGCGATGCAGGATTGGTAGCTTTTAAGTACACTCGTTACTCCGTAGTTCAGTGGAACTTCGGTAGATGGAGTTATCATATGTTTATGTTGGTGCTGTATGTGGAAGTCGCCACAAATGAAATTCATAAAGTGACAAAAATACAAAGCAAATCCGTTATTACACTCCTAAATTTTTGTCGATAGTTCATTCAAGAAAACAAATGTTTCGGCGTGTTGTCCTTTTTAGATACTCTATCTACGTAATTGACTAAAGCTCATTTGATTATATTAGGTTGGTTTGGTAGAAAGTTTTCTCTTTTTAATACCCGACGCAAAAACATCGGGGTTTTCTAAGTATATCGTGTCTATCTATGCGAGTTTGGATGTATAGCATCGTCATTCCAGAACAGATAAAGTACTTTAGATTTTTTGTTTCAAATGTGAATTTGTCGGTAGTTTTCTAGCTATATTTGATGAAAACTATTCCGCCGTTTAAACGATATTTAGAGCAGAAATGGAAATAAAGAAAATAATTTTTACAAATATCCTCGAGTGGAATATCGTTGCAAGTTCAATAAAGAGATTCTGTTATTTCAAAGATGTTGATCCTGAAAGTAGGAACGAACGATTGAACGCTTGCACCCAGATCTGAATAAGGTGATAATTTTGCATATCCATACTTCTTTTTGTCGGCGGTTTTTAATCTTTAATATAATAGTCTCAGAGGTGATACGTTAAAGATCCTTAAAATAAAGTACTTGAAACTCCATTAATAAAAATTACATACGAATATTTGGCCTAAGTTCTTAAACTGATAAATAATTTCTCTTTTCTGAATCACAAAATGAATTGGAACAAACATAAAATGCTGTCGTACCACAAAAATATCTATAATAATACTTCGCAAAGCATAATATTTGTTGTAAAATTTATTATCAAAATTGAAATTGCACATAAAATTATGCCATAAAGTCACCATCGACCTCCGAAGAGTATAATAAATCTGCTGAAGTATGCGTCATAATTGAATCTTTCATCGAAAATATTGAATGTGATGATGTAAGTTCAACTTACAAGTAAGTGCCACTATGTTACTTATGATATTTTATAGCAAGTTTAGTGTGTTATCGACTGCACGAACCTTGCTCTTGTTTTTATAGTAAGATATATAATGTCCGTCTCAATACCAGTTACTAAACTATCGGATATATATTTTATAAACAATATACAATATATATAAATGTAGGTTAATAAAAGGGTTTTGTTACCTGCATGCATGATGATGAGTTTTATCATGACTTTTAATATGATCACTATAAGATGCTCCTCATGCCTGGACATATGCTACGCCACCCCATTAACAAATGGAGCAAGCAAGTTACCCTTTGGCAACCAAGAGACGGCAAGAGGGGTAGAGGTCGTCAAGTCAGGAGATGGGAAGACGACTTGAAGCAGACAGCGGGACCATTCTGGTTGAGAGTAGCAAGGGACAGAATATACTGGAAGGAATTGGAGGAGGCCTATGCCAAAAGGCACACCGAACTTAGGGACCTCTTATAACCCTAAGTTTAGGAATAAAAGGCTATTATTATTATTATTATAAGATGCTCCTCACTTTAAATTACTGGCATTTTGTTGTTGCCTATTTTTAAAGACAATAAAAGATTAAGGGACCAGCTAATGAAGTATAAAAATAAGAGGAAAAATACTACTGCTGTCATGGCACCAAAGGCACTAATCATAAAAGACAAAAGTCCACTTCACTCGTAACATTAACCTTTAGTACGAGCACTCGAAAACATCAAAAATCGTCACTAGACCTTTATAGTGCACTGCCGTTAACTTAATTTAGCTTTTTGTTGTTTACTTTTAGAGTTTTAACCAACCAAAACCACTCGAGCTGCGGAGTTAAAATAAATTTTCATTAATGAAGGAAATTGAAAGAAGTCTGTACCCTCAAATATACTGACAACTAGTTCAACCTTCAAATTCAGTTCATCCTTAAGATTACGGAGGTCCGATGCCAGTCGCTCCGTGGAAAAACCGGTTGAATTAGTAGCCAACACCAATTAATTTTGGGAATAAAAAAGCAAGGAAGATGATGAGCATGATGAAGATGACATGGAAAGAGTTTATACTAAAGAAATGTCAACATTATCAGTTCATAACATACTTTATAGTGACAACCACAGCTAGCAATATACCATCAGATCGACGGTGAAATTTCAGTAAGCGAGATATATGGACAATGTTGTGTTAATGTACAAAAGAATAAATTATGCAACATCGACCACCGAGTGATTTCGGTTTTGGTTCTGGCTTGCTTCGCTCCACAGGTTTATTTTTTACGTGCATTTTGAGTTGTATTTGAATTATAAATTGTGTACTTTTACTAGTGATGTTTATGTTGTACGTTGCACTCAAACCAGTATAAATAAAGATATATTTTAAATAAATATTAATTAATTTACCTGTTTGTTTCTTTTTCTTTCACATTTTTTGTGATTAATACTCAAACTTTGTTAACTGTATTTGCACTAGCTACATGCATAACACTACGGATATGTCCAACAAGCTTTAGGATGAAACCAAAATCAGGCAGAATAAAGTGTTCCTATTTGCGGTTTAATCAAATAACACACCCAATAAATCGAACTTAATATGAAATGGTGCTCAATCCAACGATGCATTCGCATTCGACATTCGCACCTCATAACATTGCAAGCGTTGAGTACAAAGGGGGTTTGCCAGTCATCCCTAAAGCGGATAGCAACAGAGCCACTATAATTAAATTATGGTTATAACGGCCGTCCGCCGCACTCATTAATGAGTTGAGCTCATAAACTATACTTGTTTAATTAGCTGGATGATGCATGAATGCGCCGCTTTAGGAGTTTCATAAAGCTACAGGTATTTTGCATATTGTTTCGGTAAAATGGTTTTAGTAAATGAATTTCGACGTCAGTTTGTTTACTTAAATAATAGTATTCGTAAGCAAATATGTATTTACAAATCAATTTTCACTTTAATGACACGACGACATGGTTTACAGTTTAAAGTTCTTTAAGTGCGTTACTTTAATAACTTTAAACTGTAAACCATGCTTATACACTGTATGTAACACAACAAGATATGCGTGACGGCGCACTTGTAGCATCTTCTTTCAGTCACGCACACTAGGTTGTGTTTTGATAAGGTCACACAATCTCAAGTAGGTCTGTAGTTGAAGAAACGTTGATCAATCATCACCAACAACCCATAATGACCCACTGCTGGGCTCGGGTCTTCTCTCAGGAGAGGGTTAAGGCCATACGTCCCCACGCTGGACAAGTACGGGTTGGGGACTGGCAAGAATACGTTATGGCTACGTATCTGTCCGTTGGATGTTTTTAAGCCGCCCGAAGGCCTCCAACTAAGCTTCACGACTGTTATCGTATGATAACAACCGAGACCGACTGCTTAACGTGACCTGCAAATCACGGAGACGCTCATGGTAACATACCACCAGCAGTTACCCATCCAGGTACTGACCACGCCGTCGTTGCTTACCCTCGGTGATTGTTTCTAATCACCGAGTGCAACTGGCCTATGAGTGCCTCGTTAACGTTAAAAAAAAGGTAAATGTAGTGTAAGGTAAGTCATCATCATTATCAGCCTATCGCAGTCCACTGCTTGACATGGGCCTCTCCAAATACACGCCACTTATTTCTATCCTGTGCTTCTCGCATCCAGCTCCTGCCAGCCGTCTTGCGTAAATCATCACTCCACCTGACCTGTGGACGTCCTACACTATGTTTGCAGAAACGCGGTCTCCACTCAAGAACCTGTTAACCCCAAAGTTTATCGGTTCTACAGCAATTATGACCAAATGTGGAGCAAATGCACATATATGCGTATATTTGTATATTTTCGAAATATGAATATAGAAGAGCAAGATTTCTGACCCCGAGTATATTTTATATAAAAGAAACCTTCCATATATTTATCGTATAATTTTCCGTGGACCCAGTATTTTAACATTTTTTGGTGGGAGGAGGCTTTTATCAGGTGTATTTATGTGGAAGAATATATTACACGACACATTAACTTATTGTAAACAGATGTTTTGGAACTTGAATTTGGATATGAGTGTGATAAAAAAATATTACATTATTTTACTTACCTTAATCATTCTCAATATTATAAAATGAGACAGTAAAGATGAGAAATTTGGATATATTTATTGATTATCATTGTAAACACAAAGCTAAACATTACAAAACATAAGTCCCGCATTTGTTACGTATAATGTATAACACTCGGCGGTCTTATAGCTCACGGGGATTTCTTTCAGACAAATCAACACATAGAACAATGAGCGTCTCCGTGATTCGGAGGTCACGTTAAGCAGTCGGTCCCGGTTGTTATTATAAGATAACCATCGTGAAGTTTAGTTGGAGGCCTTCGGGCGGCTTAAAAACATCCAACGGCAAGATATGTAGCCACAACTTTGTGTTGTCAATCCACATCCCGCACTCGGCCAGCATGGGTATGTGGCCTTAACCCTCTCCTGAGAGGAGACCCGAACCCAGCAGGGGGATATTATGGGTTGGTGGTAAATATATTTGTAAACTTAACCAACCAAGTAAATAATTATATCCTTGTTTAAAATTTCGTTCTCGATTTGCGAATATACTCGTATTATAGAACAGTGTTTCGCATCTTACATTTAAGTAGACTTAGTCGTTGGTAGCGTAACCCGTGCACATAACAAGCGAAATTGCTCAACTAATCCATTTACATAGGGGACGTAAACGAATTTAGTGCAAAACTAGGTAAGGCCCTGTCGGTTTACAAGGTCTTGTAAATTTTCTACACATATATACCTATTTCGATGTTGAAATGTTATTTATGTTAAACATAGTCGATAAATATTTGATTAAGTTTATTTCTTTTAAGTCTTTGGCAAGGCTTTTCTCCCAAGCAAAAAACTGAATGATTATTTTATGGTTCGTTTAGACGCGTGGCACCTTTTGTTTTTATACGTGTGGAAAACCCACCGGGGTTTGAGGCGGGGCGGTGTGTCGGAATCGAACCGACTAAACCCACACGGTGTTCCACTCTGCGCCTGAGACGGGAGGGATCTGGTAATCGCTATCTTACGCCATCCGGACCCCTCCCAGGCCCTTCCCGCACTGAGGAGGGTACCATCTGCGGTTATAACTCTCAATTTAGATGACGTACGACACACGCCTAACGTCGCCCCCTCGCGGCTGGCCTGTGAAGCGGATGGAGGGGAAAACCCGTCCCGCCCATCCGCGGCCATACTCACGGTGGCAAGAGTCCGGTTCACTGGCGGTGGATCGGGTCCAAGGTCGTCCTTCCGAGCCTTCTCCGCCACCTCCTTCTGAGAGATAATACCTTCGCAGAAGGTTGCGACCGCGGTAAAACTGTTGTCGCTACTGGCCGTGGAGCATATGACGGCCGGTAGCGCCAGATCTCCTCCTATGACTGTAGTGAGGGCCCGGCGTTGCGGCACCCAGGCGTGGCATACCTCACTGCAATCGCATTAGTGGCAGGCGAGACTCAGTTCCTTCCTGGCAACCGAGTTCATGTATTTCACGAAGTAACCGTGCCCGGAAAGGACCTGCGTCAGTCGGAAGAAAAGGGTCCCTCGAGGGCACTCGAGGATGACCGGCTGGAGAGCCTCCTTTCTCTGACCGGAATTCAACCGCCTGTCGATATTCTTCGGCGAATACTTCCACCTCCATCCCATGGGGGTGTTCCAGCCAAATCGCAAGCCGCCTCGGTGGAAGCGGTGCGTTTGTCTCCACAAACGCACCGCTTCCACCGAGGCGGCATCCCTCGCCCACCCTCCGGTGGGCGAGGGATGCCACGCGCTACCGCGGTCGCGACATTCTGATAGAAACTCATCTCGCAGAAGGAGGCAGCGGAGAAGCCCCGGGAGGTTCACCAGAAGACGGTACCCGCTTCAGTGCGGGCAAGCGCTGGGAGGGGTCCGGAAGTCTTCATAACACCGGTTCCCGTATCCCTCGGTCTCAGGCGCAGAGTAGCACACCGTGTGGTTTTAGTCGGTTCGATACCGACACACTGCGTGGTCACAAACCCTGGTGGGGCCGTCACCACACCAGGGTTTGTGGCGGCGCGGTGGGGTGACGGCCCGTAGAGGTTTCCACACGTAAAACAAAAAAAAACGACAAAAAAGTAAACGGGCTTTTTGGCTTAAGTTGCGTGAGCTTGTTGTCAACCCGAGTCGGTGTCGATTTTAGAACACAGTCAAAGGGCTTCCTTTAAGCGTGTAAGCAAGGCACAAGCGTTTGTAAAGGATTGTAGTTTGTGAGCGATTGCCAAATTATCGCAGGCATGTAAACATATAATTAAACCCTTCATCAGTCAAGTTATCTAAAACTTATTTAGTCAACGACTTTATAGAAAAAAGTAATAGATACATTGGGAACAACAGGTAGAAAGCATGGTAGGCAATTATTATTCCAGTCACTGTGTTTAACTACATATACATATGTTTTCTATTACTTTACTTATTTCTGAAATTGTTACAAGTCTGCAATTACTGTAATTGTTTTATATAAATTTTATTAACGTTGTTATTATTAATTTGTAAATTGAATTAACTACTCGTATGCATTAATTTACTTTGTATTAAATTGTATTGGGTCGGAAGTTTAATAAATATCCAATTATATCGCCGTTTCCTGTACTGTTTACATTGCATTAACATAACGACATACTTCCATACCTAAAGCGTTCGACAACATCGCAAAATTGCTTATTTACTTTTGCCTCATTAATCTTTATGGATTCACATTTTAAACCGGATGAAATGGTACTACACTCATCCAATTTTTTTTTTAATATCTTCACAATTATTTTATGAGTTCATTAAGAAATATGAAACTAAATATGTACTTTTAACAATTTATTTCTATTTTATATTTATGCCAATATGCTATACTATTTTATATTCTGACTGATGAAGAATCCAAAAGTGGTGGCCACCGTATTCATATCGGTCGCCGTTTACTACTGCGCTGAGTACCGTGGGATCAAACCCCACATGGAACAACACCTTGTGTGATCCAGAAATTGATGTTCTGAGCTTTTGTGTATTCTTTGCGTCTATGTAAAGTATTTTTTTAAGGTTCTCCGCAACACACGCGGCAGTTGTAAAAAAAAGGACTTTTGTCTTCGTGTGTCTATAATTAATTATTATGAAAGTTTTGTTGCTGACAATTAAAAAATTATAAAACCATAGACATACAAAACATTCAGCGACAGTGAGTACTTCCCAACCTGTATTTTTATGAATTTTGTTTTTATATACCTGTATATGTACAAATCATAAATAGATTTTTGTATAAGTTAAAGCAAACACGACAGTTTACTCTAACGAACAGTCCATAAAACGTACGAAGGTATGGTACTAATGTATGTCAAGAGCAGAAGTGGGCCTATTTCGAAGGTTTACGGTATAATCTCACCGTAGAAATATTTATGAGGAAAAATTTATTCGGAAAGAAAATATGGAAAAATTGAATAAATACAATTTCTTATAAATAAAACACAAAAAACGAGTGATGATTAGTGGTCACGTCTCTGCATATCTAAAGGAACAATATGTTAAAAACTTCGTCTTCTTCGTCTGTTAAAACAGCCACAACAAACACACACACACACACACAACCGCGCACGCGTACACTCATACACACTCTCTCACACACACACACACACACACACACACACACACACACACATACACACACACACACACACACACACACACACACACACACACACAAACGTTGTTAAAATATTCGATGTTTTTTTTTTGTTTTTTTTTATTTGATAGTTTGATAGTTGTATTTTACAAATTAACATTATTGAATTATTAACGCATGTCCGGAAGTGGACGTTAATAGTTGTAACACCGTTTTTACTACTGCAGTTATTACCCTACTATTGTATGTGAATCTTCTTATTATGTTCAATAAAAACTTGTCTTAGTTCAATTCATCATTCTCTTTTGGCAATTATCACACATTTAAAAAAAAGAAACCGACCTCAAGAACTGGACCACATGGAAATAGGACCACACGGGAAGCACCAGTCTTTAAACAAAAAAATATTATTTATTTAATCTTCATGCAATCACATTGCAAAAGATGGACTTAATGGCATGGCATGTTATGTTATCATAACATAACATCTTCTTCTTCATTATCGTTATCTTCTTCTTCTTTTATTTTATTATCATTAAAATCAGTCGAAAGTTACGAGGTAATAAACAAAAAAAAAACAGTTGAATTGATAACCTCCTCCTCTTTTAAAGTCGGTTAAAAATAATTCTGCATCCAGAATTACTCCTCACGATTAAACGCCTCAACTATTAACAATATAGATAAGCTTTAGAATAACTGATTAGTTGTATTATGATAGACCATTTTTAAGTTAACTTTGACCTTTAATTAGCTACTTATCAATATTTTCTTTTAAATTCTTGTACAACTGTACATCAAACCACGATGTATGTTTAAATCTAGAAAACTGCTATATTAACTCAAAAGATACAATCATTAAGATACACTATTATTGTATTTTTCAATGTCGTAAAATATAATAATGCATGTCATTATTAGTGTATTATATTACATTCAATCAACAACCCATAATGTCCCACTGCTGGGCTCGGGTCTCCTCTCAGGAGAGGGTCGTACGTACGTACGGTTATATTACATTGCGTAGATAAATTGAACTTAAATATTGAAACCATCATCATCGACATTATCACACACATTATCAGCCCGTCACAGTCCACTGCTTTCTGCATCCATTCACTGCCAGTCCTCTAAAGGTGGTCGTCATCTGGCCAGAGGACGTCCCGCACTACGTGTCCACTTTAAAACAAGCATACTCCACCCTATAATATTAAACTATTGTAAACCAACTCACTACATACCAACTTTTGTGTTAATTATATTATCATGAGGAATAACAAACCACAATTGCCACATAATACCCACACACCGCAGTTCTATTAAACCATTTGCGGTCACTATAACCCTGGCATACTATTTTCGGTCACAATGTAAAATGTATCTACATAATGATTTCATGAACTGCTAAACTATTGAAAATTATCGATTTTGAAATTGTATTTAAATCATTAATTCAATCATCACAATTGAAATACGAAAGTTTGTGCTTGTCTGTGTTTCAAATAAGTTTTTAGCACTATTTACTTACCTACTTTTCATATCTATTCACAATGCATTATTGTAAACCTTTAGTCCCGTACCTCTCCTTCTAAAGTACTAGTTCTAGTCTACTAAGTCTACTTTTAGTAACTCATCACTCACTCAATCGCTTACATTACATCACCATGCACCTGAGACTTTATATTTCTGAAAATATTTCGGAAAACACATTACTGACATTATTAATTTACAGTATTTGGAATACCTGAAGTCATTTTATACGTTTGTTTCATTTATTTTAGTTTAGACTAGTTGAGCTCCGCGGTGTTACCCGCTAGCTAGTCTAATGGTTATTTTAATATTACAAACAGACACTCCAATTTTATTTATTTTTATAGATTATACCAGATAAAATTCATGTGAAAACAAAAAGCTTCAGTGACAGTTCAAGTTATAGTGGACACTGAAATAAAACAAAACAGTCAAATTTTAATTAATTACGGTTGAAACTCAACTCCGCCGGGTGATCTCAAACATTTATTAATGAGCTCATTACTGAAATGAAGTTACTTTTCCCGAGTGAATATTATTAAAAAAAAAATACGTTCGTTTTTAACTTTTACTTTCAGATTAATTATATTAAAGAGGTGTTTTGTTGTGTTCCAGCTGCTTGAGAAGAGCGGACATCATTAAAGTGTTCGACGGCCGAGATACAAATGCACCGACTATTTCTATGCTGTGCAATGAACTATCAGGTACGTTTTACTTTAACTAGAATTAATATCAATGCATGTATTATTGTAATATCAATTGTAATGCAATATTATACCGTGGGAGAGCCACGCTTCGGCACGAATGGACCGGCTCGACCGGAGTGATGCGACGGCATCACAGAAAACCGGTGTGATACAGCACCTGCGCTGTATAGGCCTCCGGTAGCCTTACTTGTTCGGTATGCCAAACTCTCGCAACTTATGACGCCTCTCATGTGTCGGATGACCATGAGGCGGTAATCGCTTACCATCAGACAATACGGCTGCTCGTTTTCCCACAATACAATAAAACTTATATCGTGATGGAATAAGTGACTTATTTACTCACACTGAAGGTGTAGAATATTTTTAATACAGCGGGAATTTAAGGAACTCACCAATAAATGTAATGGTGCCTTTGAGGTAACTTCAAAAAAGATGATGCTTAGAATTTTACTCTGCAACTTATTTCCCTTTCTCCATTATTTACTGGTGTGATATGGGAGTGACTTAGAATTAACAGATTCTAAAAACATATACACGTATATACTAGTTATACTAGTACATTGCCCGCGGCGTAACCAGCGTGTTGACTATAGTGGTAAAAAGTAATTAATACTACACGCTAACAGTGTAGCTTTCAATTGGTGAAATAAATTTAAAATCGATTTATGGTTTATTTGGCAGTTGGTGTAAAAGTNGGACCGGCTCGACCGGAGTGATGCGACGGCATCACAGAAAACCGGTGTGATACAGCACCTGCGCTGTATAGGCCTCCGGTATCCTTACTTGTTCGGTACCCCAACCACTCGCAACTTATGACGCCTCTCATGTGTCGGATGTCCATGAGGCGGTAATCGCTTACCATCAGACAATACGGCTGCTCGTTTTCTTACAATACAATAAAACTTATATCGTGATGGAATAAGTGACTTATTTACTCACACTGAAGGTGTAGAATATTTTTAATACAGCAGGAATTTAAGGAATTCACCAATAAACATTGAATTTAACTCTCAGAGCGATGTTCCTCTCGGATAAGTAGAAGCAGCAAATTTTATAAAGTGCAAGTACGCTCTAACATTGACTTCAAATTGTAATGGTGCCTTTGAGGTAACTTCAAAAAAGATGATGCTTAGAATTTTACTCTGCAACTTATTTCCCTTTCTCCATTATTTACTGGTGTGATATGGGAGTGACTTAGAATTAACAGATTCTAAAAACATATACACGTATATACTAGTTGTACTAGTACATTGCCCGCGGCGTCACCAGCATGTCGACTATAGTGGTAAAAAGTAGTTAATACTACTCGCAAACAATGTAGCTTTCAATTGGTGAAATAAAGTAAAATCGATTTAATGGTTTATTTGGCAGTTAGTGTAAAAGTAGCAAACAAATAAACTTACATTAGCATTAATAGCATTAGTTACAATATGTTGTTTTCACTTATATCGCTCATGAAAAATAAAATCCTGAAATAGTAAAATACATATCGATACAGATTGGCAACCTCACATGCCATGAACATATCCAATACACCTTTGGGAATACACATAGAGATAATTATTTTTAATTCAACTTCATGTCAGTACCAAACATTGCTTTTAAGCGCTCAAAATGAAATTATAATTGGTTGTTATATTTATAATATGTTTGTTCATTAAACGAAACTAGTTGATACGGACTTGAGTAGCAATATCGCAAACACGTCATCAAGCTATTCTGCCTTTATAATAAAAGTAGAGTATCTTTTTCAAGCTTTGTTTATGCTAATCAAGCTCTGCTTATTATAAAATTCTTTGCGAAACCACTGAAGCCGTTGTTTGATCTCTCTCTTTCTCTCTTATATAAATTAAACCCTGAAAAGTGGTTTAGTTCGGAGTATCACAATTTTTATATGCTTGCGTTTAATCTAATTTTTGTAGCTTAGCGTGTTATTTTCTTTATATTAGTTTAAGTCGATGTCTCGCTATTCGGCTTTTAATCTGACGCTGACCTTTTAGAGGTCATTATCACGCGGTAAAAACTATAGTCTTAAACTGTTCGGGTATCCTTTTCTTCTCAATCTTCTCAGTCTAATGACAGCCTGCCTCTTTGACCAAATTGTTGGACGACTTTAAGTATAAACATAATTTAGCAGACAAATACCTTTAAGTGAGAAAGAAGACCGTGGGGACCCAGTGATACCACGGCCTCTCAGAAAACCAATGTAAAACAGATGCGCTGTGTTTCACCGAGTGAGCGAGGATACCGGAGAACAATAATCCAACCCCTCCCCCCATCCTCCTCAACATCCCCCAAAGGCCCCAAAGGCTGGCAACGCAATTGTGACGCCGGCGATAATCGCTTACCATCAGGAGATACGTCTGCTCGTTTGCCCCCTAAAGCGATATTGATATTGTTGCTATCATTATTTATAAGATAATCTGCTTACCTGATACTTATATTTAATAAAATATTATTACACAGTGGGTTTTATATTCCATGTATTCAATTACAATATTAAACCACAATAGACTGTCAAATTTCAAATGAAATAAATATACTTAGAAATATTCTACTTGAGTAAAGGGTAATAAATTCCTACGTGTGTGCCCCCATTCTTCATCTTAATGACTTTGGCAGTGAACCAAACGGTTAAGGATGCTATAAATATGGGACATGGATCTCTGGCCCAGTCGTTGTCTTTCAACTACGATCAAAAACATATACTACATTCTTTACAGTGATTTGTTGGTGGTAGTAGCCATAAAAAAAAAAGTAAAACGTTATTTAGACTAGCAAAATACCGGTTCCACTTTCACCCACAATACGAATTAATCACATAACAATCAATATTGGATTTTTAATAATGATATTGATCAAATTTTTTCCTCTTCTGATGCAACATCTTCTTGCCTCTCATCTTTTCATCATCATGATCATCATCAGCCTGTCGCAGTCCACAGCTGGACATAGGCCTCTCCAATTACACGCCATTTAGTTCGATCCATGCCTTCTCGCATCCAGCTCTTGCCAGTCGTCTTACGCAAATCATCACTCCACCTGGCCCGTGGACGTACACTATGTTTGCCGAGACGCGGTTTCCACTCAAGAACTCGTTTACCCCAACGGTTATCGGTTCTACGGCAAATGTGGCCAGCTCACTGCCACTTCAGCTTGCTAATCTCATCTTTTACTAATAAGGTAAATACAATATTTTAAAACAGGTAGTTAACTTTGTACAATTGCCTACAAAGTAAACTAATTTTGTTCAATCCTATCAGTTCAATCGATACACGTGTGTTCTTCTGTATTCCTCTCACATATGTATCGGTCCCGTCACCTCTGAATGACTATGACATCCGACCATCCCCTTTTTGAATGAATAATGCTACGTCAAAGAAACGCTGACTTTTTGGAGTAGGGTTGCTTCAATATAGAAAATATGTTCGACGTATACTGGATGAATTGTAACTTTTTGCTAATGTACTAAAATGACAAATGAGTTTTCGTTTTGAAATATTTGACACCCAACTTATTGTTCTTTTTAGACCATCTATAAAAAATCACTTATTACAAAATAGTATATGTTTAAAGTGAATTAAATTACTTACTTACTCTTTAATACTTTTTTTTATATATATATTTATGCTGCCAAAATGACTCTGCCCTGCCTGATGGAAAGCATGAGCAGAATCCAAGAGTGGTGGTCACCATCCTCAATGCGAAAAAGAACAATGCAGCATGGTGACCCACACTATGGCGGCCTGGGGAGAATGGGGATGGTGAGGGGGATAGGGGGCGTTGGATTGGGGTATGGACCTCCGGTATCCTCACTCACTCGATGAAACACAGCGTAAGCGCTGTTTCACACCGGTTTTCTGTGAAGCCGTGGTATCACTCCGGTCGAGCCGGCCCATTCATGCCGAAGCGTGGCTCTCCCACGGTAAACTATATATATACTTGCTTACTATTTAATTAAAAGTGAGTCGCCGAAATGTAAGTAGGCGCATAACTTCGGCTGCACAAAATAAATATTTTTTAGGTGTATATATAGGACAAGGTTTGTGTACAAGGAAAATTAAAAGATAATGACAAAAGTCTTTTTTTTGTCCGTGGTTGTCCACTGCCTGTGAGAAATTGAGACAGATATGTAAAATTGACGGTATGAAATTCACCGGGTCAACTAGTTTATTATAAAATAGTTAGTTCCTTGTGTAGAAAGTAACATTAAACTGAGGTATCTTTAGATATGAAGCTCTATAGAATTATATAGTGCTGATAGATAATGAAAAAGCCTGTAGTCAGCAGCAGTCAGCACCAAGTCTAGGAGAAAAGAAGACGGTTAGATGTCAATCACCAGTGGCCAGTTGAAACTACTTACTTCATTCGTGAATATTATTGTTACACTAATCATTAAAAATCAAATTCAATCTGATTTTTCAAGGTTACTATTGTACCTCTGGTCTCTTATACATATAAATTGCTTCCTGATAGCTGACATCCCTACGCACAAGCTACTCGCCCCAGTTGCGGAGTGCTGTGATTGCTATCCCGACTCTACATAATTGGCAGGTTTTATATTATTCAGATAATAGTTTGATTTTTTGGTATTATTTTCTGAAAACAAGAAATTTTCTTTCTTTTAATAGAGAGTGATCTAGATAAACAATATGGTATGAACTTAAAAACCAGAGCAAACACAACGTGTTTCCTGTAATTTGATTACTGGCGCTTAGACGGAGTTTTGGGACAAGGCAGAAACGTTTGTTGCAAAATGTCGTAATCACTTGCGTGAACCGGACGGGTCAAATCTTAGCTCTTAAATATGTTCACATTTGGCAATCAGGACTAAGATTTGTTTTGTTTTTCCTAATTTTTTTTTTTTTTACAAAAAGACAACTCCCGCATTAGGAACATTCATTCCTGTGTCGCGGGGATCTTTACAAACAAACATGAAACGGACACAGTACATCCAGATTTAGAATAACAATTTATGGATCACATAAAGTGTTCTCCCATGTAGGATTTGAACCCACAACACTTGGTGAAGTCGGTAGTGGTGTGGCAACCACTGAAACCATTAGGCCAACCGTGTAGTCAATTAGAAATAAGGACTACGTAACACCCTGATACCTTCCAAGATAAAAAAGTTTTAACTTTAATGTAGATTACATTGAAACTAGACAAATATTGAAAAAATGTGCCACAATTTAACCTTAAAAGTCACGTAAACAATTCAGCCTTGTTAGTGATCAAATGTTCTTATTAACCTTCGTTAATCTTTTTCCTTTGCCAAATTTACTCAACCCAAAACTGTAACAATAGGATGGGGATCATTCAAGTTACTGCGTTCGTCCTTTCAATAGGGACCTTCCTCAAAAACGTTTACTCACAATAGAATCGTCTGGAAGTTATTCAAAATATGTTACATAAGGCTGTTTCCGTGAAATATAACAAACACGTCTACTGCGATACTGACGTGTGTAGGTATTTTGTCTTTCAAAATGTGATGTCGGAGAGGCCTTTGATGCCAAATCTGACGTTTCGTGACGTTTAAACGTTAGTCTTTTGTTAATCGATCTTATACTACTGCCAAATGAGTTTTGGTTTTCAAAGACTGTGGCATAATTGTTTTAATGGTGTTGTTAAAAAGCCGTTCATCTGCGTGTCTTTTATTATCAGATTTATATTTATAATCTTCATATAATTGAAAAGTAAAACAAAATTTATGAAAAGTTTTTCAATAAGTTGTTTTCAGACACAAAATTATAAGTTTCATTGGGGTAAAGAAAAAGAGTCGGGACGAAAATCTCACATCACCAATAACTTACAAAAATATATTTAGAAATAGCTGAGCCAAGCGGCTTTCCCGCGTTACAGCAACAACCGCGGTTAAAGCCGCGTTAGTTACTATGCCGCAGTTAATATAAAAAAGTAATTAATATTACTCCTTATATCATCAGCTATCGACCAGTGAAAGTCTCTTCAAAATCGGTCAAGTCATTCCAGAGATAAACAAGCAACAAACATACAGACAAAAAAATGATTTTTTTTATATAAGACCGTATGTACTTTGTGCATTTAGTGAAACGCAGTTCACACAGACATTTCAATTTTATTATTTATTAGATTTGATTATTTCTCTTTACTTGTTACTAAATTTAAAAAAAGTTAGGCTCTCCGTTGATGAATCATTCAGTCAGGGCAAGTAATTTTATATGTTTAACGAAAGTTTTAGGTTCACTGCTTTGCACATATTTCTATGAGTTTCATTTGTTTCAGGCTATGAGGTGCTGTCAACAGGACCGGCACTTCTAATTCAATTCACAGCCAACTCAGCGACACCGGGTCAAGGATTCTCAGCGGATTTTCTCTTTCAACCTCCCCCTGATTCTACAGCTGCTGGTTTGTATGAACTTTATAAATATCCGGTTTCGCAACAATAACGCAATGGTATTGATCTGGCAAAAGAGCGTCAATACAAGCCCATTATAAGATGTTGGGAAGATGACCAATAATATAAGGAGATTGTAAAAGCACTTAATGTTTTAGACAACACATTAAGGGCTTGTGCTAGAAGCAGATTTCAAGTAACGAGTCTTTTAACGTCTGACATTTGTTCGACATACCGCTCATCGGTAGTGTAAGTTTGTGGACTATTTTACAAGAATAAGTATGACAAACGTGTTTTGTTTATCACTTTATAGTCAACATTACCACGATATACAAGACCGTATTTTAAAAAAACACCACTTTTAACGCTTAGTTGCGTAAAGATTTCACCTAAATTAGATAGAATAGGAGAGAGAACATAACCAATGCTGCAATGCAATGTAATAAACGCTGAATCCAGTTAAACGGGTTCTAACATTAGAATAGGAATTCTGGCGGAAGGCCAGGTCACCTGAGGTGCTTGCTTATCGTAACTGAACTACGCAGGTATTTCGTGAGATAGGTATTATTTAAATTAAACGCGAAACTTCTGTACTAATTGCCAAAGTATACCATTCACTAATACAGTAAAAAGGTTTTTATCACTAGTTTTTAAAACACAACATAAATAAATGCGCAATCTTAAAAATAAATTAACAGCTAATGGTGTTTTTATAACACTGCCATCTTGCGGATTTTTCTAGAACTAGGAACTTCGCCAGCGTTTTATTCTCATAGAACTTTCGGTGAAATAGAATCGCGTAGAATATTAACCAGTTCCCTAAAGAATTAAGTGTAACAATTGTAGATGGCGTTTTAAACAATATTGTTAAGCCGAGATTTTATTACAGATTCAGATCGGTTGCTGAAGCTGAGTTTCGGAAAAGCTTTCGAATCCCTCGGGCCTGAAGTAAGCGCTACAAGTAAGTAGAACTTTCTTTACTATTAATAATTCACCGATGTTCAATATTTGAGAGGCAACTGCGTGCAAACAGCCTTCGTTGAAAAGAGGGCTACCTAATCTTGTACCATGAATAATTTTATACCTTTAGTATTGTTTATTTCCTATAAGAGTTGCTAAACATTTAAATTACATTTAAACCAAAGAAGAAATGCGAAGCGCTTCTCAACCAAATACTTAACTATATTTCGCTTGGATAAATCTACAATCAATCCAAGATTTGTAAAAATACCGGTAACACAGATGGCTTAACTTGAAGCTCATAATTAAAGAAATTAGATACGCTATAAAGTTCACAGTGATAATAATCGATTAATCACTGTATTCCTTTTTAAGTTGCATTTTAGTTAAGTACTATATTTAATGTAACTTATTTCTTTGTATATACTTACGTTTACCTATAAATGTCCTTATGCAGGTCCATAAATATATTCAGTAACAAGTATGTATCATATTATTTCCAGTAATATACTAGTGGCCTCAGTTCACAGAGTTTCTTCCTTTTTTATGCCTTGAAAATAAAAGTATGTTATTTATTTATTAGTACTAGTGGTGGTCCACAAGTCCAAATTATCGTTACTACTTTTTAAGGTTTCTTTTGTCCAAGGCTATACACCTCTTGAATTTAAGATTTCACCATGGCTACTTTTGATATTCAGTATGGCAGTAGGTATAGACAAAAAATAATATAATCAACGACTAGTTTTTTGTTTTTGCGAAAGACGGTCCCCATTTCTAGTCATCCACATTTTTTATATTTTTTATCATTAATTCCATCACGACGAAGACTTGAAGACTCGAAGACTTAGAATTGAAGACTTGAAATACTTGACATTGGCAGAAATAGCTGATCCGGCTGATTGCCATTCATCAAAAGAAGAAGATTATAATCAACCTTTGAGTTTGACTTTGACAACATACATTTGTGTATGTGGATATTTTTGATGTCATACTTCTTTTGACGCGTTAGGGAAAAGTAATGAGAGTAAATTTTTAGGATGCGCGCGCACACCGTCACGGAAAACCGACACCCTTAGCTATAGTCAACATTATAGATTTTAAAATTTTTATCTTGTTACACCAAAGAAGTATAACTCCTAACGCTTAGACTCACATAAAGTGTGTGTATTTGAGTATACACACACTTTATGTAAGTGTGTGTCATACGCATGATAGACATTCCACACACTATCATGCGTATGTCATAGTGNACACACACTTTATGTAAGTGTGTCATACGTGTGTCATAGTGTGTGGAATGTTATTTTTATTAATTTTATGTATTTTTAAGCATCTTAAAATAATAGCTTTCTGCTTTCTTCCTCCGTAAATACTTTAACTGTGCCAAATTTCATACTCCTTCGTTTGCATTTTCGAAAAAAGGACACAAAGGTTTTACGATTTTTCTCGGTAAACGCATGTTAAGAGCTTACTTCCACTTATTTGAATACTTTTGGAAAGGGTAGATGTTAGTTTTGTCATTGGTAACTAAATCTATTCCGAATGCGTTTTTACCGATGATGAAGAATGAAGAGAGAAACCTAACTCATAATACAGTTATTTATGTATATACTTGAGCACTAACTTTGTTAAAACTACGTGAGCACGCAACGGACTCCATTACTTAAATGAACTTTGCTAAACATGTTGCTCGAAACTATTTGTTGAATGTCAAGACACGAACTTCCATTCGTTGCGCTCTATTGATGTACCGCTGTTTCGATTCTAATGTCTTTTGAGTACGAATATGTTTTAGTACCTTGTAATGAACAGTGAATTTAATACAATTATAAATGCATTGTTCAAAATTCGAGCTCTGTAACAAATTGGCGTAGAGTCTGAATTAAAGACAATATTGCGTTTGTAACTCAAAACATTCTCAATTATCCTTTAACCTTGCAAGATTAACGGTTTTGCATAAGTAGCGTTATGGATAATGTCTTCCATATTTAAAAGTACAAAGTACTCCCAAAAGGTCAACAGGCCGGCAGGGCAGTCATTTTCCACTCCGTCACTAAAAAAAACTCCCAACCGATCTAAAATGATAGCATTCATTGCTGTTATTTTGTCGTGTTTCATGAAGCCGAGTCACCACTGATCAAAAGTTTCTGTAATTTCCTTGTGTTGGTAACAAAAATTGTAAGCCAATGTTGGGCACCATGTTTCTTTTTCTGGCGGTAAACATCAAAAGAATACGCTTGTTGCAAATACTAATTGGCGTTGTGGAGATGGTTAGTTCGAAACAAAGAGAACCATGAACTAACAACGAATCAATAGAGTTGTTAATTGATCTATACAACAACAACAACCCATAATGTCCCACTGCTGGGCTGGGGTCTCCTCTCAGGAGAGGGTTAAGGCCATACATCCCACGCTGGCCAAGTGCGGGTTGGGGACTGGCAAGCATACGTTGTGGCTACGTAAATCTTGCCGTTGGATGTTTTTAAGCCGCCCGAAGGCCTCCAACTAAGCTTCACGACTATTATCGTCTGATAACAACCGGGACCGACTGCTTAACGTGACCTCCGAATCACGGAGACGCTCATGGTAACATGCCACTAGCGGTCACCCATCCAGGTACTGACCGCGCCATCGTTGCTTACCCTCGGTGATTGTTTCTAATCACCGAGTGCAACTGGACTATGAGCGCCTTTGAATTGATCTATATCGCTTACAAATACAATTAAAGTTTCTGATTTGTCCATCATAAATTACAGCCTGCTAGCAAATCATCTTTTGTCAAAGCATTCAATAGTCCAATCCCTCCGTATACTTTTCTTTCTTTCTGGACCAACACTTGTGCTTCTGTTTCTTTCACTTATAATAATAAATACTGCCGCTGGCAGTATAATATCATTTGAAGACATTTTATCGTGGAGACAGCTTGTTTTCAACTAAAATCTATTTCAAATTGTTGGCGACTCGATGTAAACACAATGGAAACAAATGGAAACAAAAGTTGCAAACAATGAAATCACCAAGAATTTCGGTGGAAATGCAGCTTTAGTGAGTGCCAGGATTCTACGTGTGCTGAAGTACTCAAGCACTCATGGTAAATATTGAATACACAAAGTATTGTACACGATGCATTGTTTAAGAGTACCTGGATGACCGGTCATAATGTAAAATGTATCCAAGAGATTTAATTTACAAAAAAATCTCGTTATAGGTATCAGACGAAGTATTGTCACTATTAAGTAAACTCATTAAACGAAATAACATCTTAGAAAACACTATCCTTAGTGACACTTAAAAAATTCTTCCATCATATAAAATTCAAAGAAACTATTTCATGTTAAGTGAGTCTTCATAATTACGAGTGCGCTGCAAGAGCGCAAGGAAGTTACAAATAAACTTGTGAGAAATAAGTTTAAATGGAATCAAGCTGAAACTAAAAGGTATCTCTTTGAAGTTTCATTGCATTTCTTACATCTTGTTCTTTGATACCCAGAGTTCTTGTTCGTAATTATGTCTGCTTTAGCAGATCTTGCAAAACACACCATTTATTTCATATAACTAGCACATAGACTAGCAATTGTATACTATTTTCAAATGAATACTGCTGCTTAGTTTGAAGCTAGGTGAATAAAAAAAAAATTACTCCGAAAAGTTTAGAAAGGAACGTTGCCTGATTGTTTCGTACAAATCTATTGAAATATAGAACACTGTCATTTAACATAAACCCAGTACTATTGTAAAAAAATCACAACTTTTTCAACGCTAGAAAAACATATGCTCTCGACAATTTAAGCTGCAAAGTTGATGGAATTATTTAAAAGTCATCGCGCCACTAGCACTGCCTAAGTTGCTAAGCGTGCAGTGGCTGTAAAAAATATTCATTTCAGCGTGTATTTTTCATACCTTGTTTGTGATGAGCTTTATAATGAAGGTTTTTTCAGGAGTTCTAAAATTTTATTAGAAAACCTACACTTTTTCACGGTACAGAATAAAAAGGATTAACTTCTTTTATGGTTTATACCTACTAGTACATAAAATTAATGTAGATACTTTGATAATCTCTTGCACTTCTC
Source organism: Hyphantria cunea (assembly GCA_003709505.1). Classification (NCBI taxonomy): domain Eukaryota; kingdom Metazoa; phylum Arthropoda; class Insecta; order Lepidoptera; family Erebidae; genus Hyphantria; species Hyphantria cunea. Next base: position 81,663 of record PKRV01001265.1, read on the forward strand.
ACTGATAGGCAAATTAGTAGAATTTTATAAGAAAAAGATTCTATTATCAACAATACAGTTTTTTACGAATGGTTTAATAAGAATGCTTAAAAGCCTATTTCTTTTGCCTACTAGCATTTACCCACGACTCCGCCTGTATATAATAACTTTATTTAACTTTATTTATATATATGTGGCTATATATTGGTAAAAGAACTTTCATAATCAGTTCAATAGATCCATAACTAACTTAACCTCTACAAACTCACAAACTTTGTAATTATAATATTAATATAGACACTGACATAATACCCATTATTTCGGCAGTGACATAGATTTCTTCTATGTATTTAAAATAGTTTATTCAAAGGATGGGTTCGTAGTTCAGTGGAAACTATGTGGTGTTTTGCAATATGTTGTATTCTATGATGGGTGTGCGACCCCACCTTGTCTCGGAGAGCATGTTAAGTTGTCAGACCCGGTGGCCATACAACTTTTTTTTATGGAATAGGGGGCAAACCAGATGGCGTTTCACCTAATAATAAGCGATTATTTTCACCCATGGACACCTGCAACACCAGAGGCGTCACAAGTGCGTTGAAGGCCTTTGGCAGATAGGGCGGAGGATGGTGGGAGGAGTTGGGTATAGGCCTCTGGTATCCTTACCTTACAAGAGCAATCCTTACACAGAGCAAGCGTTGTTTCACACCGGTTTTCTGTGAGGCCGTGGTATCACTCCGGTCCAGACGGGTCATTCATGCCGAATGGATCTCCCAAGGTAAAAACATATTTGGATATTTGGAGCTCTAACAAGTTCGACATTAGTCTTTGTACAGAATTTTTTAAGTAGGGTTGTGGAGGTCAGCACGCGTGTTTCATAAACTTTTATAAAATGGAAAGTATGAGCCTTGCCTCGATCGAACTGACTGGTTCACGCTGAGAACAGCGAAGCTCTACCTGTAACTGAATTCTAATTAGCCGAACGCAGTTTTTATGTAAAATCCATGTCATTCACAAAAAACTCTGCTGAGTTCGACTGTAATATTTCTCATTTTATTTCACGTCATAGCGAAACTCATGTCTAAAGCATGTCATGCATCTTAAATCACCAAAAAATAAAAAAAAACAACAAATAGGCTGAAGTCTACAAAAATGTTCGGAACAACTTGAATATGTATGACGTCACGATCCTGAATGCACCTCCAAATGTCTCCGTGACTAGTAAGTGCATGAAGGCATTGCTTAAATAAATAATAAAACATGCTGCAGTCACCGGCGTTCTTTACACGCTGAATGGAGGCCAAGGATTTGTAGCGCACTAAAACAACTAAAAATATCTCACAGGCTTTTGCTTTATTATTATGTATCGGTTTGGATTTAAATAATATTTGCTAGTAGGTACTCTTCCTTAAGTACTTGAAGGGATGATTTAATACGAAGTTTTATAAATATAGAACGGACTAATATTTGTAAATGAATAAAAAAAAATTTACTCTTAGATGTGTCACTACGCAAGTAGATTTGATCCTTGACAAATTCATTGCTTTCAGGCATTTCCCCTATCACAGTTCTCAAAACGAGACTACCAACTACCAATATCAATACTATTATATTATATACTATATACTATTATATATTATACCAATACTATTTATTCGTAATTAAAATCCATGCTTATATTAGAAATCCGAAAGGAATTCTGTTACGCTTTAACGGATTAACCGCTGAACAGATTTGGATGAAATTTAAAGTGGTGATCCTTCGATTCTTGAGGAAGGACGTACACGAGAGCTGCTGACAAAGGCTTGTATATAAATATAATGCTAGTTGTTGCTCGAGATTGAGTATTGTTAGTTTCATCCATATCGGTTCAACGGTTTAGTCGTGAAAGCGCAACAAACCGATAGAGCTACCTTCGAATTTATACTATAAGTATGGATTAGTTATGTGATTTTCCCGTCACTATAAAAAGATTTTAAATACCAAAAAGTCATTTAAAAAGATGTAAAATTCAAAGCGGTATAAACTACTTTAGAGGGTATTGCTTTTGTGATTATACGTGACTAACTGTATAAATGATACAATATATACATAAGTTATCTTTGCGGGCACTCACTTCTAAGTTTGAAGGGCTGGGTTAATATTTTAATATACGGCTATCAAACGGAACAATTTACACAAAAAGATCTTCACGATTGATAATTTTAATTAAATCTCCTGATGTGCTTTGTAAGAGACCTAGCATTTCAATCATTTTAAAGTAAAGTTAGTATGTAATAACAACAGGAATTCAATGTATTGTGTGTGTCATTTTGGTGTTATTTATACATCACCAAATTTGCCATTCTTAAAAACAATGACATCAAGAAACACATGACTTAAATATATATCCTGTACCAGAGTAGATTAAATGTGTTTATGTAGGTGCCTGCGTGCGTGTGTATGTGGGGGGAGGGGTGCATGCGTGGTTACTTTGTTTCTAGAGATTTAGTGTAGTAGTAGTAGTGTAGAGTGTTTTAAGCAATCTTTTTGTTTGTTACCTTAGTGTACTCCAAAATTATTGTAAAATCTAAAGAAGATACTAAATCTTTTTTTATGTGTGGTGAGATACTAGTGCAGTTTACACTAAAATAAGGAATGTTTTCAGTAAAATAGATAGAATTTCTGACTCTCGGACATAAAATATTACAGAACATTTTAAACAAAAAAATACGTGTTTTGTGTCCCCTAAGATTTGTAAGTACAAGAAAACCACCCGGGGGATTGAACTAATTCTAAAAATGTTATCAAATATATTTTATGTAATAGTAATATTGAAAATTTTGTTTAGTAATTACCTGCATTATTTACTACTAGTACTTCTATACAAAATATAGTCCTATGTATTTTTTAGTATTTAAATACAGCTTTAAGTAAAAAATTTAAGAAATTTATTCTAATGCCACAATATTATGTGTCTTGTTTATTATTTTGTACAAAATTTTTTAAAACACTATAATTTTTCGCTGAACTTTAAATGTTGATTAGCTGTTGACTTGTTGACTTGACTGTTATTGACTGACTGACAACTGACGGTGGCGCAGTGGTAGCGTATGCGACTGCTGTCCATGAGGTCTCGGGTTCGATTCCTGGGTCGGACCAAATGTTTGCATGATCTACTAATATTTGTTTCGGAGTTTGGGTGTTTCTATGTATAATATGTATACATTTACAAAAAAAATTATATATGTATTAATATACTATATATATAATATAATAAATATTNATTAATATACTATATATATAATATATAATATAATAGTTGTCCAGTACCCATAGTACAAGCTCTGCTTAGTTTGGTACTAGATAGCGTTGTGTGTTAAAATGTCCGAAATATATAAAATTTCCAAAAAAATATATAATTTTTACCCGACTGCGAAAGAAGGGCTTATGTCTATTTCTTTGACACGCCCTAGAGCCTAAACGGTTTGTCGTATTTTTATGTGAGTGGTGTCAATAGATTCGTATTAACCGTAAAAGTGACACTGGATACATCAAAATAAAAAAAAATACGCAGTCGTGTTGTTTTTAAATAATTCATTACTTGTTTTTTTTGAGAAACGCTTAATAAGGTGTTTATTTTGATTGCATATTTCAGCGGTGAGTACAGCTAAGTAATAATAATACATAAAGTGACCTCATTCATCAAGTGATAGAATTGATAGATAATAAATTAAAATTGTTGTGAACAAAGAATAATATAAAGAATATTATATGCCCTTTAGGGATATAAATGTAACAAATAAGGAATCGCAGAAGTTATTTATCTTCATTTGCGATGCGGGTCTTAATATTTTTCTCGTAATCTGTAATATCGTAAATCGTAAATTCGATTCTATCTCAATAAGCGATAGGATTTTTTATTATACACCTCTTTCGGAAATCATAGTAGAAAGGAGATAACTCAGAAAATTTGAAAAGAAATTACAAAATTATACTGCATAACAAAATAAAACTGAAATATTCAACTCTTTAAAAATCATTACTGAATTAAGTAGTATAATTTCAAAGTGTTTTTTTTTTTCATTTTTCACGTTTACAGTATAGCGGGAAACAGGGTATGCCTAACACTTACAAAGATTATTTTAATAATTATAATTCATACATGACAGAATTCTGCGGTAACAGGTTTTCAAAGATTTACAATACAATCGTTTTGAGATCCTTCTCTTCTTTAAACGGTTGTATAATAAAGAATGAATTAACCTTATATCTATTACACTACTAGGTAACGCACGCAACTTCGTCTGCGCCTATTTTCAATCATATTCGGCTCCTATTGGTCTTTTGTGATGTTAACTGTCCAATCTTGAGACGCCAGCAAAAAAAATATAAAATTAGTAAGAATTATATATATAATAGATAGTACCTGGACGACAGAGCGACCCTGCATACTAAATTTCATGAAAATCGTAGGAGCCGTTTCCAAGATTCTGATTATAAATAAACAAGAATTGCTTGTTTAAATGTATTAGTTAGATATCATTAAACAACGAAGTAGCTCGCTTTCAAACCAGGACTAACGTGACTAAGCATAGCAAAGAACCTTACTGTTCGTAGACTAAGAGATTTCGAGTGATTAAGCGCCATTAAAAAACAATCGTGGAATCGCGCGGCGCCATCTGTACGAATAACCGCCATCGGTCGAGCGGTTATTACTTTAAAAAGTTACCTCTGATTTCCTACTAATATTATAACCGCGAAAGTTTGTAAGTATGGATAGATGTTTGTTACTCGTTTATGTAAAAACCAGTGGATGGATAATAATGAAACTTTACAATAATATAACTTATACATCAGAATAACACATAGGCTTCTATTTGCCGCGATAACCGACATATATGCGGAACCACAGGCTACAGCTATTTTTGTTACTAACTAATAACGCTTAAGAAAAATAAATCAAGTTTTTTTATAATAAAATTGTATAACTAGATGATTAAGTTTATTAAAAAATACCAAAAGCTATAAATACTAACGGTTTTATTGCTCATTTGGTTATAGTCCGGCACCTTAAAGTAAATTAAATACCGTACTACTTTAACACCTAGTAAAACTATACAACTTCGTATTAAGCTAATGGTATGTGTGTGTACGTGTGTTACTATATTACAATGTTATTAATTATTCGCATAAGGTAATTGGTACGTTATTGCCAGACCACCAACTTCTATTCGTACAAAGTTTTGGATACTTACTTACTGTAATAGGAATACTAAATCATATTTATTTAGTATTAGTATTATTAAGTACCACCTATTAACAGTGGTAAGTACAATTATATATTTTTCACATACAATTATACATGTTTACAATGAACTCTGAAACTATCTAATCGTCTCACGTTTTTTAAATGTGTGTTTTGCTGTAGTTCTTAAAATAGAATAATTAAATCACGCTTAGACAAATAGGAGCCGACCATGATTGAAAAGAGACGCGGACGAAGTTGCGTGGATCAGCTAGTATAAAAAAGCTGAAGAATTAGTTTAGTAGAAGGTGCCTATCTCAGTAATTACTGATTGACAGTTATTTTGGCGTTAGTAAGCCAATTTATCATAGAACGCTATGGACTATAAAATAAATATTTTTGGACATTTAACACAAAACCCGTGGGAGAGCTACGCTTCGGCATGCATGAGCCGGCTCGACAGGGTGGTACCACAGCCTCACAAAAAACCGGTGTGAAACAGCGCCTGCGCTGTGTTTCACCGAGTGAGTAAGGATACCGGAGGCCCATAATCCAACCCTTCCCCTCATACCCCTCCCCATCCCCCAAGGCCGCCAACGCACTTGTGACGCCTCTGGTGTTACGGGTGTCCATGGGCGGCGGTAATCGCTTACCATCAGGCGATACGTCTGCTCGTTTGCCCCCTGTTCCATAAAAAAAAACAAAACACCATCTATTCCTAAACTAAATAGAGCTCGAATTAGGGGTACTAGACAACTGATGTAAATACAAAATGTAAACTTTGTTATATAACTATATTTACTATATTTTACATAGAAAACACCAAAACTCCGAAACATTTGCAGATCATAGAAACATTTGGTCCGGCCCGGGAATCGAACCCAAGGCCGCATACTCAGCAGTCGCAGACGCTACCATTGCGTCAACGAAGTAGGTTGAACAAAGTGTCACGGTGCGACCAATAGAAGTCTAGCGTCAATGACTTGCACAAAACGGCCAAAATTATTAATAGGCAATACATCTGAGAGAAGCCGACGAAGTCACATAGACCAGCTGATGCAGTAATATTATATTATGAAATGAAAATGTATGCATATAACAAAGGTTCAAGATTTAAAGAGGGCAGTCAACCTCAACCAGAGTTACGATTATGACCGGCCAGGCTTTAATCGGCTTTACCTCGTTAAGATCTTTAGCGACCCGGAAATTGAATATTGTTCTTTGGAGACCTTTCTGTTTGAAATCAGAAATATTCTTATTACATTTATGTTAACTTATACTTATGAAGAATTGGTTTAGAATGTGGGTCTTCACGGATCCGATAAAATAGGCAAACAAAAATAATATTCATTGTTTTGTGCCTAAATTAAAGTAGCTTATTACAGAAAATATACACTGAAATATAAAACAATAACTGCAATCTGCAATGTTAAGTTGTAGATTTGCACATTTGGCAACTGTTGGACTACCATTTTGTAACTCACAGTAAGCAATCTAATTAGGCATCACATTGCAAATAAAACTAAATTGACTTAGAAATGTTTTTATCCACGTGTAATGTTCGTAAACTCTTTGTGTAAATTCAAAGATAAAAGAAGAAATCAATTACTCGGTCATTGCTTCGTTTTGGTCCACCGTATCATGAAAGAAAAAAAAGAATAATCAAGAATCGGTTCATAAACGACGAAGTAATCCGCGATACACATAAAAATATCTATTTTTGTGTACGGTCGAATTGAGAAACTTGCTCATTTTTTTAAGCTAAAACTATAAATATAATCCTTTTCTTCTGTACATGCCCACCCATAGACTGCTCTGGTATTTAACCAACGAAAGAAAATAAATCCATAACAGTGGTTTGCCATGAGGTCGAATCACAACGATACATACCGAATAATAATCTCACGGGAATACTTAGTCGCTGAGAATAAAAAATCTTAACTCCCTAACTATCCTACGTAGCAACTGATATGACAAACCTCGCTTTACTCCTGTCCTATTTACCATATCATACATAAAACCAAACATATGAGTAAAGGTCCGTTTACGACCAACAGATCCGATTTTTATTCGATTTTTTACGAGAACGCAACTCTAATACAAAAAACAAATTACGTCTCACATTATATACCAACCTAGTCCAAACTTCACGGAAACCTTATATCAAGTACATATATTTTATTCAAACATTTAAGTGAGAACAAAATTTGACATATTCTCAAACGCTTTTAAACTCCCACAACAAAATTAAGTCTTTAGCCAAGTGTAAATGAGCACTTTTAAGCCAGTAGTCAAAATGAGTATTAACACAGTTAAAACAAACACGGAATGAAAGAAAAACAGAAAGTACGAGAGACTTTGAATACATGAGAACTGCTGTTGTTTGAAAACAGGTCTTAGTTTACTTATATTTTAGCCTTTTAGCTCAAAAATTTATTTATTCCTAAGTATAACTCTAGTTATTTATAAATTATTATCCTTTAACACTTTTTTCTGTAGTGGTTTTCTCACAATGTCTTCATTTGGGATGGAGGACGTGTTAGGATTACTGGAACACCAGTCTATCCACTAAACCCCTTTTTCCTACCTGGCATCGGGAGAAGCTCTAGAAACGCCCCTTTAATATAGACTTATAATTACTACCATTATACTTTAGTACAATTTCAGTTGAAAAAATCAATATTTCACTGTAATAAGATTAAAATCTCAACAATTTTATTGCAAATTCTTAGGCTACTTGAAGCAGAAAGCATTAGAAAAACAAATTCGTTACCAAAATAATCGACAGTGAACAAATATTTTAGTATTACACAAAGTGAAGTAAATAATACCTAAACAAACTAACTCACAATAGAAAACGAAATACAAACTGCGAATCAAACACTAACATTTTATAAACAACGGTACTGTTATTCAAAACTCATCCATCCTTGTTACTGTTAGCACAGTTTTATCGCGGTGTATTTATTAGGGAAAATGAAATGAACGAGTGTTTAAAACTACTTCGCGTAATTAATTACTCTTAACTTGAACTCCACTGGAGGTTCTTCATACCTGAATTGGAACTTCCACGTATGAATGTCTGTAAATTCTAAATAGAAACTGTTCATTGAATAACAACTTCATTCTCAATGAAAATGTAACGTATTGATTAAAAATTATTATCAATCTTTATAAGTAAAACATGCATATGCTCAATACTAGGAATAACTTACGAACAAATTACGCGAAACAAAGGAAGATTAAATAAGTTAGGTCCGAAGTTGTTAATAACACAAACCTGATGGAGTTATTAAAATTGCAATTGATTAGAATGCGCAATTTGATCCAATAAATTGCTTATATACCAAATAATATAGAATGAAAATCACTAAACGTGACTTGATATTCAGCTTAGCATATATTCAAAAAATTCATACCGGACGAAAAATCACAGAACCTCACATTGAGCAGCTGGTAGATTCAAAAGGAAATCCCTATTTTCAATAAGTTTTCTTTTCATTTCAAATTCTTCAAAGCAGCTGTTCCCAAATTAATTTGAGGGTTTATTCTATAGTACACATTACCTTGTGACAAAAATTGTGAATTGCGTAGTAGTTAGTCATACTGAACAGAGTTACGATTAAGAATATCTAAATGTTTCAATGTCAACCTAAGTTTTTTAACCGCCTGAAACGTATAGGAGAGGCTTACACACAGCAGTCAATCATCAAAGGCTTGATGATGATCAAACCCAGACAGCTCATTATCAAAATGTAATGCCAGAAAACCGGACAATGTTATCAACAACCCATAATGTCCCACTGCTGGGCTCGGGCCTCCTCTCAGGATAGGGTTAAGGCCATACATCTCCACGCTGGCCAAGTGCGGGTTGGGGACTGCAAAACTACGTTGTGGCTACGTAATCTTACCGTTGGATGTTTTTAGCCCCCCAAAGGCCTCCAACTAAGCTTAATGACTGTTATCCTATGATAAAAACTGGAACCGACTGCTTAACGTGACCCCCGAATCACGGCGACGCTCATGGTAACATGCCACCAGCGGTCACCCATCTAGGTACTGACCGCGCCGTCATAGCTTACCTACGGTGTTTGTTTCTAATCATTTACCGAGTGCAACTAGGCCATGAGCGCCGAAAGTATGTTAGACTGGAGCTAAATAAAACCCCATGGTATTCTATCACAAGTGATTCTATTGTAACCGAGGAATTGAGTAAGTTTTCGAAAACTTCTGGCCTAAAATTGCGCCCATAATTATCTAAGTAAAAAGTTCTATTGAAATTAAAATATCAATGTTTCCATTACATTAAACTTTCCTCTTAGCAATAAGGTCTGTTTTAGATTGGCAAATTCTTATTCCTAATTAAGACAAACTTGATTTCACAGACTGTTTACTTCAACTTTTAAAGACTTACTCATTTATATAATTGAAATTAGTTTAAAGGGAACAACTAAGTTAAAACCTACAACTTGGTAATATTAGACCTCTGACAGTTATTTATACCGGATACAAATAACTTGAACCCTTAATTACAAAGTTTTGTTAACTATTAGTAATAGGTTAAAGAAAATTTTGGCAGACAAATATTGAATTGCCTAAAGTTCTCTTAACATTTTTCTCATAATTTTCGTAACTGACATGAATGTTTTTACACAAATCAACTGAGATGCGGCTGCTTTCGATCTCGGTTTTATTTTTATGAATGAAAAATATTTAGCAGAGTTTACGTCTTCATTCCGATTGGATATTCGACAGCTACAAAATGAGCACATTTTGAATCGCAATCAAAATTTGGTAAACAAGGATGTAATCTTAACAAATATCATTTATTATATTTTTGTGAACTACATACTTTCATTGAGTGTTATGTTTATATTTTGCTCAATTTACCGACTTCAAAGATCTAACCGTAACAGAAACTGTATCCAGTAGGGTGATTCAAAGTTGCTTACATGAATATAAGAAAAGATATTGCACTTTAAACTTTTAAATAAAAGTTTTCAGATTACTATTTTTAAGATTTCCTTTCAAAGTAATGATGATGATGATGTTCTCCTAGCCGATTACGACCACGGTGGCCAGTCTCAACGGAGACCAGCTAACTACGCAGGAGATATTACAGTGCACAAGTGTGTGCGTAAACACAGGTGTACTCTCTGCTCCCTCACTATATAATACTACTACCACTACATAATCCTATGGGACGGTTAACCGACATAATCAGGGAGAGATCAGGCGCAGGACCGACAGTTTTCGTGCTCTCCGAAGCAAGGGGGTTCAGACCCAAACTCAAAAATTCCGAGCTGCTATGAAGTATTTATATAATCAGAAAAACTCAATCATACTATATGAAAGGCTCGTAAACAGGCATAAATAAACTATAATAAATCAATCAAACCTGTTCGCAACTTTCCTCAATACGTACTCATCAATCGTTCATTTGTAATTCGAATGATCAAACTGTCTAAAAATAAGTTGCTTCATTGATAGATATGCGGTATTCTTTGATTTGGCGCTCATACATACTCAGAGTTTTATAAAAGTTCAAACATAATCTGTTCCTTTTATTCGCTAAATTCATGTTTACATTTACTCTGAATCACTTCATTTTGCTTCTAAATTGATAGCTAAACTATCTGTCAATGATAGAAGTCATTTCGTCAGTTACTCTGATAAGACTACAGAGTAAACTTTGTTGCTCATGTTAACTAAAACATATTCACAAGTATTGCAAGTGAAACTACCATTCGAAAGAACAAAAAATGTTCTGCATAAACATCAGCAACAACACGTTAATTGACTTAATGGATAATTGTATAAGAATAGGAAAAAAAAAACATTTATCCAACTCGAGAAAGTTCCATAGTTTATGTTATGATGTTAAATGGGAAGGAAGGGGAATCAATTAAGTGAACGATAATATTGGTGGTTCGAGATTTTATCGATACCTATTTTGTAAGATAACTCAGGAGACTCAAACTTATTATAGGTATCAAGGTTAATAGTTTACATAATCTTAAAAGACTGTCTTCCAGAAGTAAAGTTGAAGGTTGATCTCATACAGTCATATAACATTTCATCCACCTTTATATCTCATTTTCTTAGTTTTACAGAGTTACTCAAGCATATTTGTGTTTACCGTAATACGCATTTACAGCATTCGTAGGATTATTTTGATCACGTACTTCATCTTTTTTGACAAATAAAGTTATAATTAAATTACGTATTTTACACATCTTAAGCGCCAACCCTGCCACTGCAAACTTGAAAATCCCAACAAACTTCTCTCACATACATGGCCACTTTGTTTATGAACTCATGCCTAGTTTGTTTCAATGTATATAACTTTAACTTCAAAGTAGGAGAAAGCATGTGTATACCGTTTATTTACAGCCACTGAATGTAAATGTTTAATATTATGAGTAATACTGTTTGCGCGAGTTAGGGTTGGCATCCGAATGGCTTGCAAATCATTATAATAAATGGGCTATAAGTGACAATTTTATCGTGTGAAGGTCACAAGGAAAATAAATGTGGTTATCAACTTATTTGCTACGAAAGGGAAAATAGATTTGTATTTTTCTGCTACTTAAATATTTTAGGCATTTAGTTTATAGTTTGGGTAAATAATAATAATAATAAGCCTTTTATTTCGAAATTATACAAAATTAGGGTAAAGCCATCTTTCAAATTGAATAAATAGAAGTAACTCTATTTACATAATATTATCACTACAAATCTTTGACCGTAACTGCATATATCATGTTTCATAATTGATCCTGGTATTAATATATAATTAATATAATAATACTCAAAGAGAGATTTCACCCGAAGATATTGCCCGTGCCAACGGGATGGGATTAGTTTGAATATCGCAATAATAGCTGTTTTCGCATTCCTCCTATGTCAGACACACTATTAGTTGGAATAATAGCAACGCACCGCCTCGCCGCCATCAACGGTAGGGTTAAGGCCTCAAGGGGTTTCCAGGCGTTAAAAATAGAAAAGGAGTACTCAAAGAGCGGCATCGGTGGTGGTAGTCACTTAATGCCAAGTGACCTGTATGCTCGTTTGTGTCCTTATAATAAAAAAAAACAGTTGCATGAACTATGAACCACTATCCACCACACTGATGAACCAGTGAACTAAATCCAGTAAGATAAAGTAAAGAAATATTATTTTTTTCAAAAAAAAAATTTGCTGCACAAGATAATCCTGACACGGCTGTAATGAGAAGGACTATCTGCTGAGACATGTTCCAATTTACAAACTGACCCATTGAATACAAAAAGAACCTTACACTTCATCATCTTCCTAGCCTTTATATTTCCCAAGATTATTTGTAGTCGACTCCAAATATTATTCAAATAAATAAATTGAAAAAACAAGAGAACTTATCATATTATTATTTGCCACAAAAACCATAATTGTCAATGTGTATCTGTATATCTAATCGTATCTTGCAAAGCTTCCTTTGCATAACAAAAACAAATAAATAAACCGGAAATCTGTTCAACTTTATTATTCTCATAATGTTATGGAATAGGATACTATACTATTTCAATGTGTATGCGACTCGTTATAGGCAAAGACAATGAATAACACCGATCAAGAGTTATATTATAACAGAATACATGTAGTTCTTCAAAATTACTAGAATGGATGAATTACGTAGGAAGCTTTATTATATCATAGTATCTGCAGTATTTCTACTAACATTATATAATCAAAGCAAAATTGTCTCTACATTATATAACCCTTTTATGGCCAAAGTTTCAAACTGATTTTGAAGAAATTTCGTAGGCAATTATAAATATTCTATAAGCTAGAACCGCTGTCCTTCTCAAAGTGATGCTATGGTGCTAATATCTGTTGTGGCGTGACTATGTAAAGTAAAAACCGCAATTTGCCAATATTTAGAACTTCGTTTAACTAAACAAACATTAATTTTTAGTTTGATTTCTGATATTGTTTGGAGACATTTTAGAACAGCTGAATTAGCACCAATAAATAATGTAAATCTGGTCTTGGTTGCCGCGACACAAGCCTCGGGCTTAGTGCGGAAACTATCGATAAGTTCAAACTTCTTATTTTTTTATGTAGAAATAAATTACCTTGATTATTAAAGCAAGGACATACGATAATTTTTAACGCGATAGCCAAAATTTAAAAGGGTGGTGGCGTGTCCTATACTAGTGATAAAATAAAATAAGCTAGGACTAACAAAAACTAATCAATTGTAGTATTCGTATGGCTGGTAACGGAACTGGATTGTGTGAAACAGGACATAAGCTACATTACATCAAGTGAAGCCTTTTAGAATTATCTTTATCGAAAGAATTTCAGGATTTTTGTTTACCATATAGATAGGACTATACTATATAGGACTGAGACAACCCTTTTATAAATATTACATATTTTTATTAACAAGCAGCTATGAATGATGTTGAGGTATTTTTATTCATTACATTTCAATAACTGACCTCTGTAATGAAGTAGTAGAGCCACGCTGATTCCATCATGAATGGGTCGGCTCGACCGGGGTAAATTACTGTGTGACTCAGACCTGCTTGATTTATTTCTTACATTTCCCAATTTATACGTAGCAAAATTCTCAAAGAAGCCCAACCTAAAATGACAGAATTCGTGGTGTGGTGGTAAACGAAACAGTTGCTGAGGGCGAGACCAAACGCCCAATGATGCAAAAGAATCTCAATAGGCCGCCATAGTATGGGTCACCATGTTGTGTTATTGCATGTCTACATTTTCAATGAGTATGTTGACCATGATTCTTCTATTCTGCATCACACAGAGTAGTTGGAACACACTTCGGTAGGCTCAAACATATAGAAATAAAAATAATGTGTCTGTATGAATATGTATCCAACTTCAAAAAACCATAACACCAATATTGCTAAGTGTTGGTCTAGAAAACCTTACCTCACTAATATCCATTTTCTCTACCTCAATTTATTGTCTACAAGATTTTGGTCGTAGCTCAGCACGTGTATCAATCAGTTATCATGATAAAAAGTAGTCTGTGTTTTCCCTGCTATATAGCCTTCCATTGGCGGCTGAATTTGCATAAATCACATTATATTACATACGGATTGAGGATCTATTAGAAGATATATATATAGAAGATATATTTAGAAATTCAAAATTATTATTTGATTTATAAATATTAAATATTAGATTTAGTTTTATAAAGAACAATACAAAGTCCTAGATCGAAGTTTATATTTTAAAGGTAACTGTTGACAGTGACTAATTGATCTCACTTCATGAAGTTTACCTAGCTATCTATCTGCTTTAGTAGCACATCAAATATCTGGGTCAAACTGCCGCAGACAAGTTAAATAATTTAAATCACTTTATTGAACCTCGACGTTGCGGCCGCTTTGTACAGATGGCCAGTGCAAGATCTAAATGTCAATAAGTAAAACAATTCAAGCCTCCAAACTCGGAAAATTTAAATAGTACCTAAATACGTGTTCCAAGTTTAGCGAAATCAGGAGCTTTTATTATGCAGCAGGATTGTATTAATTGTTTTGGTTTTCCCGGACTGTTTCCGCACTTAGCCTCATAAGTAGGGCACAATGGCCTAATTATGAGGCTAGGTGGGTTTTGTCATTTTTTTACTCCAACCATTCTAGATCATCCCAGAAGCTTAGTAGTCTTTTCAGGTTTCCTGTTTCCTGGTGTGATGTTGATTGATTGTTGAGGATGTCTACATGTTGATCTGTGACACTTTTATATTCTGTGAGAACATGTTGCGGCGTATTTTTGCCTCCATGCACCTCCTGCACAGAGGGCTGTCTGTTACACCTATAATGAACAGGTGTATGTTTGAGATAAATTGTCCTGTTAGGATACCAATGACCTTCCTGAATGAACTGCACTTTTTGGTGTCCTGCATCCTTCATTGTATTCTATTCGGTTTTGTATTTCTCTTCGGTATAGGCGCGCAGCCATGTTATCTATACTAATATTTTTATAATGTTGAGACAAAGTTGCTAACTTTGATTGTATGTTTGTAGTGAGTAATCTTTGGAAGTGATTACCCCGGGTGTCCATGGACGGCGATAATCGTTTACCATCAGGCGATATGGCTCTTGGTTTGCCCATTACTCTAAAAAAATACTGTTCCGATCCTGAAAATTCTGTCACTAACAGAAAGCGAGACTATTAAGGAGTGACATATGCCATATTTTATTATGATTGAACAAAAAGTTAAGTTAAAAGTAATAATATTTGTAAATCAAGTCGGGAAAACCGGGCGGTTAACACCCAGCGAAGGGCACGGGTCGTCTAATATGTTATACGGTACGTATATACGTTTTCCAAGTTTGGCGATATCTATAGTTTTCGTTTTGCAACAGAATGAGCTATATATTATTTGACGATTATGTACACTCAACTCGTATCGCGACTCGCACTTGTCAATTTTTTTTGTCAAATTTTGCTTTCTCAATGATATTGTTTATTTGACTACAAACTGATTTTACAGGATCACGCTATAATGATTCTAGTGTGTTCGTTTTAAGAAAATCGATCTTAACTTTCTAATAATGATGATTATAATTCTCTTTTTATACAAAAGTTGATACACAATGAAATTAAAAATAACATATCATTATACTCTATTTTAACGCACCTATTTTTGGCTATTTCTCAATAGACCCATTGGTTTGGAGAAATAGCCACACCTAGGTGCGAATGAAACCAGAAAGAAATATCAGTTTTTAAAATCGTTTTTAGAGTACAGTGTTAGGAAACATTAATGAATGTCATCAAAAGCTTGAAAGCTTATAAACGGTGCTCATTTGTAAGCGTTGTAGGTGCAAGATTGATCGAAAGCTATTTTTTTACATCTTGCAAAGGTAAATGACTCACAAATCAACTGATCAATAGCGACAGAACATGAACAAAGACACAATAAATACGGAATCTACCGTAAACGACAAATACTGTACTGACTAACAACTAAAATACTGTACTGACTCTTGAGTGTTTCTTAGTTAATCATTTATAAAAAAATATATATTACGCCTTATCACTGTGTAATGAAGCTTATATATCACTTAGCTTAAACTACCAGTTCTGAATAATCATAATTTTATGTACACGTTGGTCCATCGGTATTGTACGCATCTGCCGATCAAGAGGTCTGGAGTTCGATATCCGAGTTGGACCAACAACTGTTATTGGGTTTATCTTACAAGTAATTCCTAATAACTAGCTGGCTGTAGCAGTTGACAGTGTTTCATACCCGTGTCTTAGAGAATACGTTAAGCCGGTACCGGTTATCATAAACATCTATGGCAATATTGTAATTGGGAAGTCAGTGCCGTCAAATATACTGACAGCTTTTTTTTTACGTGTGGAAGCCCCCTCGGGCCTTTACCCCACCGGGGTTTGCGGCGGGGCGGTATGTCGGAATACTAAAGGCTTATGATAATAGAGAGCATAGCAGTATCTATTTATAAGAGAAACAAACCAGCTCATATTTATTTACACAGCAATTACTTTCTTCAATTATTATTTAAGAATGCATTTTAAGCGTATCTACTGTGGAGATTTAACCCGGGAAGATCAGAATTAGTTTTGAATTCTATTAAGTGGATATTTTTTGATTCACTTTAACCATTTTTTATAACTAGAATTTTGAAATACAAAAATGATTTTGGATTCTTCTGGAATTTTATTGTAACTTCTTATGTATATTGTGTTCTTGTATCAGCGTCATTCGTAGTAATGAAATTACCATAGAAGGTTTCCTTTACCGGACAATTTAGACCATCAAATAGGCAATTATATATGGAACCAATATCTGAATTACAAGCGCTTTTCATATTCATGAGAGCGATTGTGAGTGTATAACATTTGTTACGATCTTTGCGTGGTTTGCAGTATGTTAACAGATTTGTCACTATGAAAATACCTAAGTAATCCTTTTAATTAAGTTCTGCAAGTACCAATATCTTTTTGATAAAGCTTAGTATTAAATATCGCCCTATACACAACTTTTTATTTTGGATTGTTAAAAAACACATTTTTACAAAAATAATGTTTTGCTTGGAAACGTAAACTTTTTTACTTACTGAGAAAATATGTATGATAATATTTGTGATTATCAGTGGAATAGATAAGGTGTAACAATGCGTTAAAAGAAAATAAACTTGCTCTTAAATCACATTTAAAACAATAAACTGTTTAAACTAGAGAGTTTGTTCACAACTTAGTCGACACCGAAAGTATCTCGTGTGTAGTCTCACTCGCATAATATGAACAGGTCTAGAATTGTACTATTTCGTAAGAATTCTTTAATCAATCATGAAGATTTCTTTTCCTCATGATTGTGAAGGAAGAGAAAGGTATAGTAAAAAAAGGTTACCTCACCCGTCGTTTAATTTCCTTTTCAAAATACAACTTTTACGTTTCTGAATTATCTCTGGGATTGCTGGATAAGGATGATATCTAACAAACGACTCACATCGGAACGGATTTTAATATCTTTAAATGATATTAAATCGCATACACAGTATTTTAACTTTATATCACCAATAACGACTTGGCCCGGCTTCGCACGAAAGACTCTGAAACTATCAAGATTTCTTCTACTATAATATGCATGTATTACATATATAACGCTCTTGTTGCATGACTCTCTTTTGAAAACTGCACTAAGTAGTTTAACGGATCTTAGCGAGCAGGCAGTAGAAGTTACTTCATTTTATATCATATTAGCTTAGTCCCGTGGTGTTACCCGCGGTACAACAACAACCGCAGGCAACGCCGCGAGGCAAAGCTGGTCGTACCAACTCAGAACCTTTGTGGGCTCATGCACAACACTTTGCTGAAGATCATGACATGATCAAATGCATAGTTTACGATTTTATAAAGCACTTACAAACATACATACATTTTTGTATAAATATTTTAGATAAAGAATCCGTTGGTTCTGTGACTTGCGATTGTAGCCAAAATTCGAGCCATTTGGTGGAAATCATCATATTCTTATAATTTTAATTTGAATGTATTCTCCATGAGAAAATAATCTAGCTAAATTTGGACATATATCATGATAGAACTAAACAGAAAAAATGCAATTCTTATAGGTGTCAAGTAAATCACAACTTTGCAAAATGGCTCAGATCCAAATAAAGTGGTTAGTTCTAATTTTGGATGAAAAATGTGTCATGCAGACCGAATAACTTATTGATGGCAAAAATATAATGAGCTTCGATGCCAAATTACGCGATCTTTTAAATAAATTGATAAAACTATTTTGTGTTTATCGATATTTAATGATGATTGTTTCGGAAATAGCGCAATACGTGAAGAGGTCAGAATATTGCGATATTCTCTGTTAAAACTAACCCTTGACAAATGATTCTTTTCATTTAACATGACCTTGAGTTGTATTAATTAAAATGATGTTGTAGCGACTTCCACATACAGCGTCAACATAAATATATGACATTGCCATCCACCGAAGATACACTGAACTACGGAGTAACGTAGTGTACGAAGAAGCTACCAATCCTGCATCGCGCAATAGAAGTTCTCGCGCCGATTAACATATAT
>PKRV01001265.1:101353-136839 GCA_003709505.1 Hyphantria cunea
CTCACTCGCATAATATGAACAGGTCTAGAATTGTACTATTTCGTAAGAATTCTTTAATCAATCATGAAGATTTCTTTTCCTCATGATTGTGAAGGAAGAGAAAGGTATAGTAAAAAAAGGTTACCTCACCCCTCGTTTAATTTCCTTTTCAAAATACAACTTTTACGTTTCTGAATTATCTCTGGGATTGCTGGATAAGGATGATATCTAACAAACGACTCACATCGGAACGGATTTTAATATCTTTAAATGATATTAAATCGCATACACAGTATTTTAACTTTATATCACCAATAACGACTTGGCCCGGCTTCGCACGAAAGACTCTGAAACTCTCAAGATGTCTTCTGTATTACATATATAACGCTCCTGTTGCATGACTCTCTTTTGAAAACTGCACTAAGTAGTTTAACGGATCTTAGCGAGCAGGCAGTAGAAGTTACTTCATTTTATATCATATTAGCTTAGTCCCGTGGTGTTACCCGCGGTACAACAACAACCGCAGGCAACGCCGCGGGGCAAAGCTGGTCGTACCAACTCAGAACCTTTGTGGGCTCATGCACAACACTTTGCTGAAGATCATGACATGATCAAATGCATAGTTTACGATTTTATAAAGCACTTACAAACATACATACATTTTTGTATAAATATTTTAAATAAAGAATCCGTTGGTTCTGTGACTTGCGATTGTAGCCAAAATTCGAGCCATTTGGTGGAAATCATCATATTCTTATAATTTTAATTTGAATGTATTCTCCATGAGAAAATAATCTAGCTAAATTTGGACATATATCATGATAGAACTAAACAGAAAAAATGCAATTCTTATAGGTGTCAAGTAAATCACAACTTTGCAAAATGGCTCAGATCCAAATAAAGTGGTTAGTTCTAATTTTGGATGAAAAATGTGTCATGCAGACCGAATAACTTATTGATGGCAAAAATATAATGAGCTTCGATGCCAAATTATGCGATCTTTTAAATAAATTGATAAAACTATTTTGTGTTTATCGATATTTAATGATGATTGTTTCGGAAATAGCGCAATACGTGAAGAGGTCAGAATATTGCGATATTCTCTGTTAAAACTAACCCTTGACAAATGATTCTTTTCATTTAACATGACCTTGAGTTGTATTAATTAAAATGATGTTGTAGCGACTTCCACATACAGCGTCAACATAAATATATGACATTGCCATCCACCGAAGATACACTGAACTACGGAGTAACGTAGTGTACGAAGAAGCTACCAATCCTGCATCGCGCAATAGAAGTTCTCGCGCCGATTAACATATATACAACTTCCCAACATCAACCGTTGGGCAGTGGCCCGCCAGGCATGATCACCTCGCCTGGTCGGAGGATCCTCCCTTTGTGTTGGAGGGACATGTGACCCGTTCCTCCACAGTGGTGACCCCGACGTGATTGGAAGCAGCCTTCGTAGGCGCAGATCAACAGCAGCATCACCGCGCCACCATCACGTTCACTCCCACAGCAAGTCTCAGCCAGCCAGCAACCTCGGCCTCAACAGGGATACACCACATGCAGGAAGCGACCGCTCCAGCCTGGTTTACCCCTACGGCCTCAACAGCGTCTAGGCACAGCACACTGCAACTACGGTCCATGTAAGCAGAGCATTTCTCTCCCGTCTATGCAGCAGCCAGCCACTACGCAGCAATCGCCCCGACTCACTGGGGACCTCACCGCAGCACCGCGCACCGCATGCGATCCCGACTCACTGGGATCAGCGGACTTCAGCCCCGACTCACTGGGACTAGCGGCATTCAGTTCCGACTCACTGGAACTTGCGGCACTCAGTTCCGACTCACTGGAACTACTCAATCCTGGCACTGGCAAGCTCCGCAACAGAGCACAGACAGCTGACTCATCCAGATATCAACCTCCGGTCTTGGAGGGGAGTGATGTGGCGACTTCCACATACAGCGTCAACATAAATATATGACATTGCCATCTACCGAAGATACACTGAACTACGGAGTAACGTAGTGTACGAAGAAGCTACCAATCCTGCATCGCGCAATAGAAGTTCTCGCGCCGATTAACATATATACAACTTCCCAACATCAACCGTTGGGCAGTGGCCCGCCAGGCATGATCACCTCGCCTGGTCGGAGGATCCTCCCTTTGTGTTGGAGAGACATGTGACCCGTTCCTCCACAATGTGTTGACTTTTTTGAATTTACAAAGCTCCATGTATAATCATAGGTATCGATAATAACGATTAATGAATTGTAAAGATTTTTAATAAATTGGCGTACTATAAAATCTTGAAACATATCATACATCTGAATTTTCTTACTGGTACACTTTCTTCGACACTAAAGTTGCTGTCTTAATTATACTTCCCAACAAATTACTCCAACCATGTGTAATTATCTCTTCACAAGAAAACATAATTGACACACTGGTGTAAGTACCAAAGCCACAACTCTTTAGGAAAACTTCTAAACTTATTTCAACATATAGAACAATCCTTGCGAACATCTAATTCTTTAAGTTAAGCCAGGCGCAGTTTTCCTTAAGTATACTTCAAATACTATATTTATCTCGACTTAGAAGATTGGGACTGAAGTAAAGAAATAACAGTGCTGCTTGCCCGAGATGATTTTTGACTTCCCTAATAAGCCACAGTAACTGTTATATTTTCATATTGAAACATACTAAGAGTCATCCATAGGTGGAATCATCGTCATCATCAGCCTATCGCAGTCCACTGTTGGATATAGGCCTCTCCAATTTCACGCCACTTAGTTCGATCTATGGCTTCTCGCATCCAACTCCTGCCAGCCGCCTTGCGCAAATCATCGCTCCAGGTGGAAATTCTACAATGATTATTTATATTATATATTTTTAATTTTTTTAGCTTTCTGCACTCCTCAAACTGTTAGAATAATTTTCGTAAAAAAGGGTACGTACATATTTTATCTTTACCTATTCATATATAGGTTATGACAAATCACAATATTAAAAAATATTATACGAATTAAAAGTACCAGCCTGGATTAAAGTATTCACAAGTAACACGAATATATTATTAAATTTGATCTCAATTAATTGGTTTTGGTCCCGATGTGGTTGAGCAAGATGCATTATCCGTACATATATTGTTCGATTGAGGATATATATTTATTGCGGCTTCGATCAGTGGCGAATATCTTTTTTCTAAAGAATAAAAATGAGATTCTTGTAGATTTATTCTTCTGGGCAATTACTTTTCTATAGGACTCGTCTTGACATTAACTGTACTTAAAGTTAGCCAAATTATTTTCATATCGCAGCGGGCAAAAAATTGAAGTAAATATCATAACAAATAAACTGAGTCGTAATATGTCATAATTACACTCATGAAAAGAACTGTATTATGATTTTCATGTTTATTCTACTTTGGTTGGTCCCAATGTAACAGGTATAAAAAAAAACAACATTACAAATATTTCTTTAATGGACAAACACGACTCAGTTTATTGTAAGCAGAGCGGGAAACTAATGTACTATGTTACAGCAACAAAATACCACTAAACATACACAGGTACACAACCTTCGCTGGCTCTCCATCCATCCCGAATGGAGAGCCACGCTTCGGCATGAATGGGCCGGCTCGACCGGAGTGATACCACGGCCTCACAGAAAACCGGTGTGAAACAGCGCTTACGCTGTGTTTCATCGAGTGAGTGAGGATACCGGAGGCCTATACCAGTAATGTACCAGTAAGCAAACTCGGTAAAACAGTACAGACGGTTATTTATAAAAATATGGAATCTTTTAAGTAATAGGTTCACATAAAAAGTTCTTTTATTACACCAACCAATCACTGAGTACATACCTGAGTGTAAAAACTTGCCAACTTAGCGTCTAGTGAGAAAAGTGAGTGGAAATTTTTCTAGTAAATTTTCTACGGTGTTGCGGCTGCTTTATTGTGACTGGCTCGGCTTGGCGCGCGTGCCGTAGATTTATTTTGATAGAAAATGTTCTATGAGCGTTGCAAAGCAATTTACAATTTTTACAAAAATATTGATGAAACAGAAATAACTGCGGTGTATATGTTGTTGCATGAAATTGCGGAAATTCATACTTTATTTTAATATACTCTCGTTTAACTTATTGTGTATTTTGTAAAGTATGAAAAATAAGTTTTTATCAATTTTTCCTTTATCTGTGCTATAGGATGTTGTTTCGAAACAAATTTCAAGATTCTGGGTTCACGGGAAGTACCTTCTAGGTTTGGATTCCCTTACGAGAGTTGAAAATTTGCAGCATAAACCGCTGCATCTTTTGATTTCGTAGGCTTAGAAGTTTGATTTTATTACATCTCCAAGGGTCAGTAAACTTGAGTATTTGATATGAGTATCAGCTTGATACCACCTCCTCATATAAAGGTAGGTTTTTTTCATTTTGAGGTACGGAACCCAAAGAATAAGGATCTTGTTTAAATACATGTTTATATTACTTTCAGAAAAAAATACTTCCTTAAAATTATGAGTTTTTACCTATAATTTTTTACTAAAATCTATTGCTGAATTGATTTGGAAATCCAGACGAAAACAATTTCTACAGTTTAAGTTAACGAATAATTAAAATATAAAAAAATATAAATATTCAATATGGCAGGCTAACTTCAGACCTACATGTCACAGAGAAAATATATTTTCAGACAAATACCGTATTAAAAGCACAAAAGTCTACCAATAACGATCCGCAGATACAAATGAAAATAAACGAACGACGGTCTTATTTCATATAAACCTTTATTTGTTCCAAAAGTGCCTACTGCAGTTACGTAACGATTCTCTACCAATGGACTAAGACTAACTTTACGTAACCTTTTGTTGTTTAAGAATTAGCTAGATTTTGTGAGGTCAGCTGAAATAGAAATGCAGCATGCGATAATACTATCAATCATGCCCACACCTTTTTTGTTGTGACTCTTTAATATTTGACTAACTATTCGTGAACATTCAGAACACAAAGTCTAATGTTGAATTTACTTTTTTCTACATGGGCCCTGCTAATCACAGTGGTCACCATGCTCATTGCGAATGCAGACAAGGAAACAGTGGCCCACATTATGGCAGCTTTTGAGTCTGTATCATTGAGCCTGCGATCTCGCATTGTCAACTTAGGCTGTTTTTTTTAGAGATAGTACTACCCAGCGTATGCCGGTTCGTTTGTGCTGAAATCAGCGTGGCTCTACTACCTTGAGTATATAAATCCAATTCTTGCGTTTGAAGTATTATGAGTGTATTATTACGCTGTTATTTAAGGATTCGCTTGAATATATACATACAATTGGAATGATCTTAAAATACTTGAGATGCGGCAACAAAGCTTAAATACATTTACCCTCAATGTTTAAACGAGGTAATTCCTTTTAACTTCCAAAGTAGACGATTACACATGTACTTATGGATGAGCTACCGT
Organism: Hyphantria cunea; assembly: GCA_003709505.1. NCBI lineage: Eukaryota > Metazoa > Arthropoda > Insecta > Lepidoptera > Erebidae > Hyphantria > Hyphantria cunea. Next base: position 106,799 of record PKRV01001265.1, read on the forward strand.
GTAGTAATTATCTTCCTGGAAACTGTAGCCAAAACTTGGAAACAAGAAAGCCAAAGTTATAAATGATTAATTGTAAAACATTAATTTGATATGTACATGTACACGTATATATTTGAATTTAATTCATATTCGCCGTATTTTTTTATGTTTTGTATTATTTCCTGCCTTAATGACTCTACCTGAAAGAAAGCATAAATGGAATCCAAGAGTGATAACCATACTATGGCTGCTTAGTGAGATGGTATTCACTTCAAGTTTAATGACTTAATATCGAAATATATACCAATACATTTAAATGAAACATTCTATAAACAAATGTTAGGATGACATTCACATTTAACTAAATGTAAAAATATTATAGCGCAATACATATCCTTTAAATTTACCATAATTATTACTTATATACTGTTACCGGAAATCCTTGCGTGTATATATATATGGCTACCGTTTCACAAGCCACACTATGGCTAAGTAAAATATACTCGTTATGCAGTTCTCCTAGTTTTCGGAACTAGTCTCTGGAAAAAGTAAACCTATTCACTATTCGTATACTTGTTAAGAATTTACAGTGAAAGAACTATGAAACTAAACAGGTTTAAATGCATAATGTCCTGATTTTAAACCATATTATTCATGGCAAACAAAGCAGGAAAAATGAAACGGTTTAAGCTGTTAGTGCTTTAAGTGCCACTTTGTAAAATGTTTGCACATTCGAGATAGTTGTTTCCTCTAAATGTAAGAAAACTATCTGCCAATAATACATATGGATGTAAAATTGAGGGGATGACTTACCACTGAAGGAGGTACATTATTATATAAAAATAAATAACCTAGTATTGTTTTAAAAATTCTGTTCAATAATTCAACCAAGAACAGTGCAATTTAAAATAGTTTTAGAATAATGTTCATTTAAAATAAGGGGATCTGGCGGGATAAGGTCTGGTTTGGCACTGCATCGATACAGGGAAGACTTGAAATGACATGGTCCAGGTCGTGCCAATCATTGGAGGCGTAAGGCCATTAAGTAGTTTTAAGCATAAATAAACTCTTGACAGATAGTAGTCTGTACAAGGAGCTGGAAAGATCGTCTCCGTGGTAGAGCCAACCATCGGCAATAATGGACTAGATCGACCGAAGTGATACCACGGCCTCACAGAAAACCGGTGTGAAACAACGCTTGCGTTGTGTTTTACCGAGTAAGTGAGGATAACGGAGGCCTATCCCCCTACCCCCCTACGCCCTCATACTTTTCCCTTTTCCCTAAAGGCCGGCAACGCACTTATGACGCCTTTGGTGTTGCGGGTGTCCACGGATGGCGGTAATCGCTTTCAATCAGGCGAAAAATAATAGAAAGATATTTCAACCGTATTCAAAAAAGATGTCTTAATGTGATGATGATAATGATGTGTGATGTGATGAAAGTCTTAACGTAGACCTTATTAAAATACATTTTACTTTCATTAGCCGGTCACTTAATGAAGTATAATTCAAAGACTATTACAGATTATTAATACCATACAGTACTTAGTAAACAGATAGAGGTTAAGTATTGACGCGTTTGGCAATAACTTTTCTTATATCAGAACGGGATCATTTTAAGTGCACGCTCCCTCGCTGAGCATTTATCAATATTATTGGTATAACAAATAGCGGTTCCATTAAGTCGTACGTAAATGTTGTAGACACAATAACATTCTTTAGAAGCAGGCATTATTATAAGAATTAAGATAATGAACGATATTTTCAATAACTTAGTTTAATGACTGACTTCTTGGTCCTGTGTTAAATGATACCGACTGGATAATCACGAGTTCGATTTCTCCCCAGGATAAAAATAAATATCCTGGGGATAAATACCCTGAATGAAAATAACTGTACGATAAGTATTACCATTTGGTCTGCATCTGGTTCTAATTTATCTGTAAAATGTATGTATTTTATAATATAATATCTATATTTAACTGCGTCGATGGCGCAGTGGTAGTGTATGCGACTTCTGTGCTTGAGGTCTCGGGTTCGATCCCGGGTCAGATCAAATTTTTGTTGGATCTGCAAATATTTGTTTTGGAGTTTGGGTGTTTCTCATGTACGATATATATTTATTTGCGAAAAAAAATGTATATAATTATATAAGTTGTCTAGTGCCCATAATAGAAGCTTTGCTTAGTTTGGGACTAGATGGCATTGAGTGTTAGATATCCGAAATATTTTATAGAGGTAAAACTAGTGAATTTGTGAGGTTGTAGGGGGATCTGGATGTATTAATCCGATTTTGACAATTCTTTTATCTGTAGAAAACCTCATTATTTGTCGGTGTTAAACTATGAAAAAAAAATACCGCGATATCCAACACCCGTGGGCAGAGCAAAAGCTTTTATTCTGTCAAAGATACCCGTAAAATCGCTAATCAAATATATTAAGAATCAGTAGCTTTATGAGAGTTACTAGTCATAAACATATAGCATTCATTTTGCCTAGCTTACGTCTGTGTTTGGGCTTCAATTCGGTAGAGTTCAAAATATCTAGGTTAACCTAGTTACCTTGAGGTATTTCAACATCAAATCTGGCAGCGCATAAAAAGAGTTTTTTGTTTGTGCGTGAGCAAATCCTCTTGGATAACAGTCAGGCTCTGCCAGCCCGAACGAATACGTTTGTGTAATGAAACTTGTCAAAATAAATGATAAATAACTAACAAAAAATATAGAAAGTATTACTAAATAAAGTTGCCTAATTTCGTTTTACTAAAGCGACTGTGCCTTGAGTCGTTCTCACATATTGTCTGCTTTTAATAGCCTGTCGAAAGAGACTATTATTTATTATGTATGTGTGTTAAAATCTGAAATAGGTGGATTTGAGTATCGGGGTTTAAATCTAGTACGGATTTTATGGTAGAGATATTGTTCTATCTCTTTACCAAAATAAACAATTAAATAAAATAGTAACACCTCCTCTTCATTTGTTTCAGGAACGTTAACGTTAAAGTTAATTTTGCTAATCCGATACTATTACCATTGACTTAATAATTAAAAAAATAGTAATAGATTTTACTACAAAGTAATAGATTTTACTACAAGTAATCACATTGTCTTTTACATCTACATATATACTAAACAAGTCTGAAGTATGGCGATGCTCTTACCGTTGAGGTAATTTGATTTGGCAAGAAGATTAGTATCTATCTGAGATATCTCATACGGAAACCTAGAACCGCATAAGGCGAACCAAAACCAGGGATAAATATTAAATGTGAAGTTCCACGGTAAGATGTAATCTCCAAACTGTATTTAATCAATAAATTATTAAAATAGTATCTTAAAGTTTCTTAACAAAAAGGGAATATGAAGTATATGTATAAGTCGATAATAGTATTTAAGACTTAAGCGATCAGTTGTTTTTGTGTTACCTGGAATACAAACTCTGCAAACACAAACTCTGAAATACGTAAGATCAACAATTTCAACTTTTAATAGAACCTTCTATACCGCTTTGAGCTAAACCTAACGTTAATAATAAATTTCAATCAGAGTCTTTTCATAATTTCATAACGTACCCCAATTTTTTAATTTCGGTTAAATTTTTTAGGGCTTCTGCTTTTCATCTTATACTTAACGCCTGCGGATGGTTCCAAATATGATCTTCTTGATTTGTAATTTACAGTGTTTGTAAGCAGTGTTTACCCGACTACGGCAAAGCCAAATCAAAAAGTATTTTTGCAGTCTAGGTAGGATTGTATGTTACATCGTAGCACCTAAGCTGCTGGACTGCTTTTAGTAACTCAAATGTCAATAGACCCGAGTGATGGCCCGGGTGATATAGACTCCATAATCTTTATTAAAAGTTTTCACGTGGTGGGGTTTTACTTTTTAAAACTTTTTCTTGTCAATTATTTTAAGCCGTTGCTTCCTCTCTATGAATGTAACTGCATATGTCTTTATTGATTCACTACTTTTGAATCATATAAGACCATATCAGCTTACAGCACTATTAGAACCCTGTTTCTCAGACTACTATTTTATGCCATTTAAAACTTCCAAATTGTGGAATCAACGTAAATGTAAATACTAGTTAGAAAAAAAAACACCAAACTATTATACTAGAAATGTTTTCATGTAAGTACATTGAGTATCACTAAGTACTTTATATAATTAGTAATATCTCAAAGCGTCGAAGTAAGTTTTCAGTAATTCAGTTACACAGCTCAGATCCTTGAAACAAATCCCGTATTGAATATTAAAGCAAGCGGTCGTTAGAAATCTATACCAATGTCTGTAATAATATATATATAATATATATATAGAACATAGTATTAAAACCATTAAAGAATAGGACAATCTAAATCCCTTCTGTAGTTTTTGCGTGAAAAAGTTACAAACATTTATACGTCACGTTTATATAATAAGTAAGAAATAGCAAAACTAAAATTATTGTGAGTGATCTTTTAAATCAGGGTAATCCTACCTAAAGAACACACATTGAATAGAAAATTCCAACCTAATTAAAACTTTTGTATTGTTCTCGTAGCGAGTGCAGACTCTAGAGCATAAGAAGGCTAACACCTAGTTTCATCGTTTGAACTTCGTCTGCTGCATGCTCGTGCAATAACTATCCCTTACACTCATTGTATATTTTTACAAAATCGGAAACTTGGAAACGGTCTACATTGTTAGGTTACGTTATTTGTTAACGAACTTATTATTATACGTATATTTGAATATCACTTTATAAATATCACAAACCTAAATTCAAATCCAAACTCGTAAATATAAAAGTCTGTAAAACCAAAATGGTATTAATTGATTACACAAACTTTTAATTTCTAGCCACTCAAAGCATTTTATGCATATAAAGCTTACGTGAACCTAACAAATTTCCTGCATCAACCTTGTTTAAAGTAAAAAATACACAGCTGAACGCTAAGCCTGTTCTGCGCAGTGGTCCATTTCTCCCGTTCTAGTTAGAGGGACCTCGCTCAGTCGGTGCTCACGTGTCGAGAGCTCTCGACCTTTGCCGAAGCAGTAATCGACACTATTCTACTACCGCTTTCCAACTCGCATACATTAACACGAACCTGTTACCCGCGAATACCAAAAAAATATATCATGTGAAAAGTGAAGTTAGTTATTAAAATAAATTTATCTACAAAAATGCAAGAGTTTTCAGTTTAGTTCTGAAGCAATATAAAATTGTAAAGCAATGATCAAGAAAAGTTATCAAGGTGTGTTTTTAAGTCTCATCTCTATATCCTTCTGCTGTCAAATTACTGAAACTATAGCCAAGAGTGCAAGTAGATTCATCGGTAAGTTGTTAATTTACTTTTATAAGTTTGTTAATATAAGTTTTTAAAAAGTATTGAGTTTATGTCACAAAAGTAACATAAATCGTGGTAATACATGAATATTTGATAAGGAGGCGTTTTACACTTAGGTCTTAGAATTGCAAATTATTTATTTACGCGCACCTTGCGAGACCTTAACTACCCTCAACCTTGACTCCTGCATTAAACTGAAGATTTAACTACTTAATCTACAGAGAATTTGTTTCATACTGCTACTTTATGTATCAAATTGACATGTTAAAACTCACAACAAGATACTCCCAGGAGAGCTTTTAAATAAAACTGCGTTATTCTCTTATAAAATCATTGAAATTCTCGGCTGCCTAGACATTTGCAGCAAAGGTAGTATTTTGCCTTCTCTGAACATACTTTATATTTTTTTGCGTTTTGCATAGTCGAAATTTGTGAAAATTGCATCTTACCTAACTGGATAGTGAGCATGGCTAACTGTAATCTCTTTAGAGAATACCCACCACTTCTAGAGTCAACGGCGTAGTTCAGCCTAACAAATAATTTATGAGGTTTAATGAAACGTACATAAATAAGATTAATGATTTTTCTAATATTTGACTTATAAAACTCACGATGACAAGAAAGAATCGTCTCTTTTTCACAAGATAATGTCCCATGATGTAAAATTTATACGTGAATTTTCCTGTAGAATTTTTTTCATAATTGTAATAAACTACCTTCTTTGGAAAATGACACTTTATAAATGAGCATAATAAAGAAAACATTATCAAAGTAAGCTGTACCAGTGACGTCATAAAAGGGCGTATATCAGTGTTGTTATTTCAGCTCGGTACTTTGCTTTAATTAGCGCCGTGAACATGCCACTCCATTTTAAATTTATACGTTTGCAATGCATCCACAGTTAGTTTATGTGTGAATGAGTCATTCATTTTTATGTACCTTTCATCTTTGTATTATATGTTTATTATACGTACAATACGCTTGTCGATTTCAGTACATTTTGGAACTTTACTGCATTGCATTATACGAACATTATATCTGAGGCATTCGTAACACAGTTACATGAAAAATTATATTATGTCTGAGCTTACTTTTGGACCGGCTTTAAAGGACGTAGTTATTTTTTAGACGTGTTGATAAATATATGTATGTGTATATATAAATGAAAAATATTGGATTAAAAATATATATTCACATGGCTTTGCGTTGCCATTGATTACTAGGCTTTGCGTTGTCATTCACTATAATTAATAATACCTATGAATTAATGATTTGCATTTCATTTTCATTCTAGTACATTCATTCCATATGACAGAATTATCTTCGCAGTTTTTGATATTTAAACCAAATATTGCTGAAAGATCTTAAAGTGATACACGAGAACGAATAAATCGATAAACGATAGTAAATCTTTAGAACGCGTGACGCGATAATCCCTAAATAAAAAAGATTCAGCCCCGGAGTAGACCTGGTTTTTCTTTTGAGGAAACTTGTTAGATTACCAAAGGTTAGTTTCCCGCTATTTTTATTATTTTTTATGAAACTTAACTTCTAGTTAATACTTTTTACTAAAGTACTACTCAGTCAGTCGATAGTTACAGTGCATAGCACGTACGGAATGAGTATCGCCAAATATTTTCTGCCATCTCCTTGCCTGCTCCTTTACTTACAATTAGTGCGCGCAATCTCACAAAACCGAACTGTCGACTCAAAGGTTTCTCAGACAGTTAACACAAGTCTATTAGACAAACACATTACATAACACTTGACTGCCTCCGTGGCGTAGTGATAGCGTATACGACTGCTGTACTTGAGGTCTCGGATTAAAATCCCGGGTTGGACCAAATGTTTGTATGATCGGCAAATATTTGTTTCAGAGATTGGGTGTTTTCTATGTATAAAAAAATACATATTATACATAGAAAATACCCTATCTTACTCACAAAAAAAAGGTATTATATATTTATATCAGTTGTCTAGTACTCGTAATACAAGTTCTGCTTAGTTTGGGACTAGGTGGTGTTGTGTATTAGATGTCCGAAATATTTATTTATTATTTATTTACATACATACGCTATTATTTAACTGTTTTTATGTATGGGCCTAACAAAATGACTCTAGTCTGCCTGATGGAAAGCATAAGCAGAATACAAGAGCGGTGGTCACCATACTCATTGCGAATGCACCCAATGCAACAGTGCAGCATGCTGACTCACACCATGGCGGCCTAGTGATGCTTCTGCATCATTGGGCCTCCGGTCTTATATTTACCAACGAAACACAGCAGCTCGAATGCTGTCATTTTACGCTGATCTTTTGTGCGAGGGTTGTAGCGCCCCAGTCAAATCGGTCCTTTCTTGCTGAAATCAGCGTGGCTCTAGTACCGCACACTTACTTCCACACACAAACTATTTTTTTTGTGTATAGTTGATTGAACAAAATGGGTAAAAACACTGTCTCTTATAATACAGGTTGTTACCTACTTCGAAACAGTATTCCAATTATGTATTTTAATAATGTCTATACCAAAAAAATAATAGCAAAATATAATTACCATAGACCAATTAAAGTCACGTAGTCACTCAAAAAGGCTCATTATAAATATTTACATAATTAATATTCACGAAAGTACTACTCTTTTGTCGGCAACAGCTTATTATATTATGGAATGTGTGATTATTTGTATAAAACCTATACTTATAAATGCGAACCTTCGCATTTATAAGAGTTACTTAACTCTGTATGCCTGTCTGTCTGTCAGTCACGCTATCAAACCGCTTCTTCGAATTTAAAGAAAGGCATAGAGATACTTTGATTCTTGAGGAAGGACATATTCTATTCTTTACTGCGATAACCAACACACATGCGGGCGGAAAATTTAGTATACATATAAAAGACTCGTAGTATAATGTTTGCCAGAACGTTGTCTTGCCAGTCCCCAACCCGCACTTGGCCAGCGTAGAGACGTATGGCTTTAACCCTCTCCTGAGAGGAGACCCGAGCCCAGCAGTGGGACATTATTGGTTGTAGATGAAGTATAATGTTTTAAAACTACGTGACACAGCTAATAAATAGAATAAGTTCAGGTGTATAATTTATAATAAACCTTTTCTTTACTACACGTTATATTACGGGCCGAAATAATTAATCAATCTAATTCAAAATACTTAAGTCATTTATAAACAGTAAAGAGTCGAGGCAATATTTATGAAGAAAAATTGATGTTAATAACGGAGATAACAGGTATATTAAATTATGACTACGATATTTTACTAATAAAATTTTCACTTTACAAATGAAACCCGTCATTTAACAATACTAATATTATGAATTTAAAAGTAACTCTCTCTGTTATGCTTTAGCTAAGAGATATATGAAAAGTCGATAATAGTATTCCAGACTTTAGCGATCAGTTGTTTTGATTTACCTGGAACATAAACTCCATAAAGACAAACTCTAAACCGCTAAACTAATTTGGATGAAATTTACAAAGGAGATCCTTTAATTCTTGAGAAAGGACTTAGCCTACTATTGACCGCGCATCGAGGAGCAAAAGCTAGTGAAGTAGTTAAATGGTATTGGTGTGAATTCTTTAATTTTAAAAGACAAAATTTGTATCTTTCAAATAGCCAGCCAGCTTCACATAGAACAACGATCGCAGAAAGTAACTTTATAGATCTAGATGTTGGTTTCCAGTTTCTACATATATACCATGTATTAGTTCGATTATTTTTAATTCTGAGTAGCATTTGTTTACTTATTTTATTTGTACAACATACCAACATACATGGAGATCAACATTAGGTATTTAATTATGCGGTCTTATCGCTCACGGTGATCTCTTCCACGCAAGCTTGGTATGGATATTGTAAAATCAGATTTTTGGTAGCAATTATTTGTTAAGTTTTATTTCTTTCTCTTCTGATAACTAGGTGATCAACTAGAAACTACTGATATCCTAAAAATAATCATCTTATTTTATTTTATTTTTAATTAAAGATACGAATAAAAGTCTTTCTATTGATGTTGTAGTATATCCAAACACGCTCTCAACTTAACGAAATAATCTTTTTTTTATATATTTCGGACATCTAACACCCAACGCTAACTAGCATCACACTAAGCAATAAAATGCTTATATATATTAGTTTTTGTAAATATATACACATTATAAATAGAAAATACCCAAACTCAGAAACAAATATTTGAAATGATCTTCAATTATTCGTTTCGGAGTTTTACAAACATTTGGTACGACCCAGGATTTGAAATCAAGATATCAAGCACAACACTTCGCCACCGAGGCAGTTATCTCTATATCATATACTTTTATATTAAAGCAACCTGAACCCTTATCATAAGGGACTAGTATTGCTTGCGTGTTGTGGTGAGAAAGCAGCCGGTGTCTGACACACGCTACAAACATGTCTAAACAAATGTTTTACGAAAATGAGAACCTCTTTAGAATACATGTTTCTACAATCAGTGCTGATCTTTAATCAATTCATCGTACAACTAATATACTATAGATGATCTAAGTATATAAAATCACGTCGTAATGACCTCGAGCGGAAAAGTTATCTCTTAAACAAATTAAGTCGTAACTGTCGTATAACATCTTAATTTCAGTAAATTAGTTTAATCATCAATAAATAAAGGCTTAAAACGTCTAACTTAGACATTATTTTATAAAAAGTACAGCGAATTGCAGAACTTACTACAAGATACTAAGTTACATTCATTATCCAAGAACGTTGAAGCATATTCTGAGTTATTGCCAGTTCCTCCATTTGTATTATGGACGACTATTACCGCTACGCTTTGACGTAAAATAGTTCATACGACATTCTCTCCCATTTGTTATTATCAAATGAATTTCATAGGACGACTGCAGACGTTGCATTCAGAAGGATCTGTCTTCGTGAGCTCGAAAATCCGAACTATTATATTGGAAATTCTAGGTCTGGCTTGCTTTGTCAGTATTCTTGAAATTTACTAGCTTTTACGTATGTATGTATCAATTTGAACATTTATATTACATTGGACATCTTGGTGATGAATTTAGTGGCTTTCGTTTGGCCTTTGTCCAATTCACGTAGTACGAAAGAATTGTTTAACAGAAATAGAATTTTCCCAATCGAACAAATGCAATGGCGGATAAACCTAATTAGTGAGTGTTTGAGAGTGCTTCATTAATTACTAATGAAATTTATAAGAAAACGCTTAGGTTTTATACCAAACAAAGTCGATATATTTGCCAGGGCTGACAGCAAGCTGTAAGTTAGAAAAATAACCATTGTTATTATGGATTTAAAGCTGTAGTATAAACGGTAAGCTTTCTCTTTATCTGTCTAAGTTTGAATTTTTTTACAATAAATACGGATAAGTAACGGAAACGTTAAAAGAAGTTCATTTTGCATACATCTAAATCCGGGTCCTTTTTATTTTGTAGGGACCTCCTTGTATATAAACTGTCTAACAATAAAACTATATTACTGGAACCCTTTAAAAAGACTTATGTTTTACTTTCTTAGCGGAAAAATAGGCCCCCTATACTGTAATATATAACACTAAAGTTTTGGAAGCACTTTGCCCTCAATATGCGATGTAATTTGTGGCGTGACTACAAAATGTATGTCATACTAATTGATGTTCTTGGTAAGCTTTGGTTACTAACTATCCCTTAAGAGCGAACTAAGTTAAGCATATTCCCTAATGGTGGTCACGATTGTCAAGCCACTTAGCACCGCAGTAATATTGCAGTTTCATACTTACACTGCTTCGGATGGAGGCGCATTAGTTTAACTTTCGTGAAATTAATTGAGACATCTGTAATATTTCCTTTCTGCAGTTGAGAGGCAGATATATGTTTCAGAATAAGGAGCGCTTTTATGCTTTTGTAAGAGGAAATAAATAAATATGTTCAGCGATATAAAACATTAAGTTATTTTATTAGATGGCGAGCTTCTCTCTTTTTTTAACCCATACCACTACAGCATAGTCATAGTATGTATACAGTAGGTGCGACCACAACTCTACCTTGACTATTTTTGTACGTATGCATTTCTGGATTACTATCTGAATTATTTTCTTGTTTAAAATAATAGAGACCTTATTTTACGAAGTCGGGTTAGGGTTAGGGCCGGGGCAGTTGAGAATTCATAACATATTACGTGTGTTTAGAAAGAGAGATATTTCCATTATCTGGATATTCATTGGTTTTCGTAGTCAATAATCTTTTAAACCAGATGACTTACTTAATACCCCCTACCAGTATAGGACTAAAGTGATTAGTGTATTATAAACTTACACCGGTAGCTATAACGGCTTACTCAATAGACTGGAAGCCGATAATATTATGTAAGGTAAGGTATTACATGTTTCAGAATTATAATTGTTTCGAGTTTGCTCAAACTATGTAGTTTTAGCAATTACTTTTTATTGTTTCAATAGATCAATTTCTACTTTTGCATATTTAGACTTGCATCGTATTCCATACAAATAAACAAAATTGAAGTGTCCGTTTCTATACAGCTATCCACTTAGTACATCCGAAAGTATATACTTTACATAACATATTAACATTAAATGTTTTTTTATTTTTTGGCTGTCTGTCTGTTTGTTTCGGTTAATCTTTGTATCGATTTTGATCAGACTCACTAGCAGATAGCTGACGATAGAAGTATTAACTAAGGCTACTTTTATTTTAAACTAGCTTTGCTCCGCTGCACAGTTCTAAAGGTAGCCAGGGGCAACGCCGCGCAAGCATCAGATATTGTTGTGATTAAAAGTCACTTTAAGCGAAAAGATTCAACAGCAAATATATACTGCAACGGGCGAGTTCACAGTAACATACACTCACAAATACATGCACACGCACACACTTGTACAAACACACATTAACAAATTATCTCTATTACTTTTATTTATTATATTCTGCACATTGTCATTATTATACAGGTTCTATGTAAATAATACAATTTTATTTATCCGGGATGGAGACCTGTAAAACAATTCGCAAAAGATGCAAAATCATTCTGCCAATATATTAGATTAGGTTAGAAAAAGAAGTATAATAAACAAACAGAATATTGTATACAGTGTTCAATATCTTTCAGATGATTATACAACGCAGTTTGCAAATTTTTTTGGGTCATTTTACAGTACACAGCGACCTCAACTTAACGCACGGACAGTAGCAGCAGAGGTGGGAGCGAACAGCGCACGAGGGTATTTCGAGACTTTAAGTTAAGGATGCACTTGTCAGTTTGAGACTAAATCACTCTTCTGGCAAGGATGGTATACCGGCTTTCCTCTTCAGAGACTGTAGCAGACTGTACCAAAAAGAATGGCAGGTCTAGATGTCAACGGCTACATACCTGTGGCAGTGTTGTGAACACCAGCACAAGTATTCAAATCGGCTATACAACACAGCATGTTAAGACATGTAAGCGCTCAGTTGTCGGATACGCAACACGGGTTTCAGCCGGGACGTAGCACTGTCACAAATCTACTTAATTTTATGGTGAAGGTGATGTTGGCAGTGGATGCAGGTATACAGGTGGATGTCGCATATTTTTACTACAAAAATGCATTTGATAGCGTCGATAATGACATTTTATTATGGAAACTGGCCGTGTTCGGATGCACGAGACACCTGTTACAGTTTTTCTTTAGCTACATGGAAGATCAACAGCAGTATTTATTTACGTGTGGATACCCCCTCGGGCCTTCCCCCCACCGGGGTTTGAGGCGGGGCGGTGTGTCGGAATCGAACCGACTAAAACCAAACGGTGTGCCACTCTGCGCCTGAGACGGGAGAGATCCGGGTACCGCTTTCTTACGCCATCCGGACCCATACTAGGTCTGGCATAAGCCAAGGTAATTACTTGGGACCTCTTCAATTTATTATTATGGTAACCAAGTTACCAGAGGTCGTAAGACATGGGTAAGTTTAATATATGCAGATGACCTCAAGTTTTCACTAAAAGTAACGGATGAGTCAGACTGTGAACGTGTGCAGGATGAAATTAAACTCTGTTTAAATGCGTCTAAATGCTTGATAATGACTTTTTCTCGCGTAAGAACATTCATACAGTAAGCGTACAAAGTTGAAGACACGCCCATGCAACAAGTTTTGCAGGTGAGTGATCTAGGGGTACATCTAACTCCAGATAAGCCTACAGAAGCATCGGATTTATGCTAAGACAGTCTAACACTGAAGGTATTGTATGACGCATTAGTTCGTAACCACCTAGAAAATGACTGCACTATGCAGTCATTTGGGCTCCACGTGAAGCAAAATATAGTGATAAAATGTTATGACGGATTCGGAACAAGTTCACAAGATGCTTACATTTAAAACTGTACGGTGTCCACGTTTAACCCCTTAATGTACCCAACTCTGTTTTTCCCGGATATGGTCGGATATAACGAACTTATGGTACGACGTGAGTACACGCTTACTACGCACGTAGTAAAATTACTACGTGGTGTAGAACATAATCCTGGGGTGCTGGGCCACCTGAACCGATGCGTGCCAGACCGGTACGTGTGAAGGTATCGACGCCCGCCTCTATTGGCTGTGCCAGTAGCCAGGACTCATTTGCTTGAGAAAGCACCCCGACTACTACTACACGAATTATCCATGTAATTAACGAAGTTCACAAAGAGCTAGATATATTTTCGTGCCAATTGAGTGTACTTGCAAAATGTCTTTTAAATTTAATGTGTTGCAAGGCCTAAAATCTGCAATACATATTTTGGTTTGTACTTTATGTTATTTTTATTGAGCTTATACTTCGTTACTGTATGTGTTTCTTTCTGTACTTGTAAAGCAATAGATGTAATATTAGAAATGTTAAGTTTTGTTTTAATTAGAAATGTAAGTTAGCCTAGCCTAATGACAGTGATGTAATACAAAAATAAATAAATACAAGATTACTTAGTATGGGCTTCTGTCTCCCATGCTTCTTGTATTTGTAGTTGTGATTTGATATATATTGTAAGACAAAAATATAAACATATTTAATATTGTTATTATATGTTACTTTTGGATGCGAGAAGCCATAGATCGAACTAAGTGGCGTGAAATTGGAGAGGCCTATGTCCAGCAGTGGACTGCGATAGGCTGATGATGATGATATGTTACTTTAAAGCGGTAAACTAATATTTTACCTCTTTTAAGTAAAAAATATAACAGGCACACAGAAAAACTAAGAACACCTCAAATGTTTAGAATACCACATGGGTCTTGCGTTAGAACATTATTAAAAGCAACATAATCTACACACAAAAATTTCAAGGTTGTAAATACTATGTTAGCAAAAAGGCAGCAAACACCTATGACCAGCCCTTCGGGCATTCCTTCAGTGAATTACAATTCGTAAAGTTATTTATTCATTACATTTTAACTTTTGTAATCTCATTTTGTGTCCCTTGTTCGTGTAAATGTTCTACTTTTACGATTGAATATGTTTTTTTTTACCTTTTTTTGTGAAGTCGGATTTTGGGAAAATAAGAAGTTCGACAGTTCGTTGAGGATAGGTTTAGGTAACATTATATTATTTCAGAATATATTTAATATTTAAGGCATAACAGTAATTATAATGTGATACTTTTGGAAAATGAAAACATGTATAACTTTTTATAACGTATTCGAAGTAGAAGCTTTTCACTTTACTACGGTGAACCCGAAATTGAGGAAATAGTTTTGGAAGTCTCTATATGTTTGTATGTTCCACCATAGCACATAAACTACTAAACCGACTTTTCTGAATAAGGTAATAGATTCGTAATAATGGCTCCTGTGACATGAGCTGTTTAAATTTTATCAAAGGTTTTTACATTTTCTGGTTATAGGTTTCAAACTTTTTCTTGTTATACATAAGAAAACTTAAGTAAGGTAATGGCCAATGTTAAGCTTTATCATAACGACGAATAAATCTTTATCTCAAAGCAAAATCAACTTAACGAAAATCAATGCTCGAGTTAAAACATAGTAAACAGACAATGGAGATTTACGACCTAGGTCGTCTGGAGTTCTAAGCTCTAAACATGGGATCGGATGTTTAAATTATTTTGTGAAAAATGACCCAAGTTCTCAATAAACTGAGATGTGGGAGACGGTCCTAGTTTTAAGTGTTTCCAAATTTACTATTCTGAATACTCTTTAAATACGTCAGTTTTTGTTTAGGGGCGTTAATTTTTTTGTTACGTTAAAGATTTACACTTTTATTTTTAGTAATAAGCTGCTTCTTCGGAATAACGTAATGATGTTTGGGCAAAAAGTTGTCTTCAACGAATTATTTGTAATTCAATTTTTCTAATAAAGAGCTTAAAAATAAGATTATTGGTGGTGGATTCCATTGGGTTCCGATTTAGTAGAGCAGCTTTTGACAAAAGTGATTTCAACCTACGATTCGATGATCAACTGTTACAAATAAACATGGGGTATAGAAATCAATAATAGCAGTGGGCTGGCCACATTTGCTGAAGAACCGATAACCGTTGGGGTAAACGAGTTCTTGAGTAGAGACCGCGTCTCAGCAAACGTAGTGTAGGACGTCCACAGGCCAGGTGGAGCGATGATTTGCGCAAGACGGCTGGCAGGAGCTGGATGCGAGAAGCCATAGATCGAACTAAGTGGCGTGCAATTGGAGAGGCCTATGTCCAGCAGTGGACTGCGATAGGCTGATGATGATGATAGAAATCAAGCACATCCGCCCGCTATGAGTTCCAAAATCAGAATGTAAGTCATCTGTTATCCGAGTATAAATAGTAAGAACTGATCCAAATTAAAAATATTGATATTCTTAAGTAACTGCGAATAGTCAGGAAAAAGTTAATAACTTGGAAAAAAATGATATTAACTGTTTTGTCGTGCTCATTTATATAAAAATTTACTTTCTAATTCAGGAAAGTTTTTAAAACATGAACAATGAACAAGAATAAGTACTGCAAAGAATGGAGTTGCCTTATTTACAAGTTTTTGTTGATAAAAAATGTATGAATTGTAAAAAAAATATTCGTTCCGAAACTCTTGAAATGGCTAAGGCTGTAATTGCTGAAATAATGAAATTATTGACACAGTATGCAACTATAATGGATAATAATTTCAAAATGGTTATACGATCATTATGCAGGTTTCATCGTCACATTTGATTACTTTAATTGATGCATTTTTACATATTTGCTTCTATTCTAAATGAAGTGAGGTTTCAGTGTTTATATTGAACCAATGTCATCAATATGTCGCAGCCGACTAGTGTTCGATCGACAACCTAGTTCTTGCCTAAACAGCGTCGTTCATACCGTCTCGGGTACTAGAAACCGGGGAACCAGGTGCACCTAGGTGCAGGGAAACCCTGGAACCCCGTACCTCAAGCCACCAACGGTTTGAAGATGGGCCCCTCCTGTGTAGAACCCTGATGTTCCCGTTACTGTCCCCAAAAGGGGCGCGTGAATTCTGCAGCGTTCTCGCCACCACCTGCTTCTGCCTGCCTGCTTCTGTTAGGGTGACAGATGACCTCTCTTGACACACTTTTTTTTGTGCGGAAAGCCCTTCGGATACCACCGACTGGTGGTTGCGCTTGCGCTTATGTAGGATGGAGATTATTTTGGGATCTCTGGCACCAGAGTCTTATGCGGTACCTGGCCTTTTGGTGGACCAGGAGGGTTCTAAACCTCTCTCGGTCCAGCTCCACCGTTTCTTTGGCAAGCATAACTTGCCCGCAGAAAAAAACAGTGGGGCTCCACACGCTCTCACTCCGTAAAATAGCTATACCCCTACCCGATGCCTGCCAGAGGTGTCACTGTGAAGTCGGCTCTTTGCGGATCAGACACATTTGATCTCCGAAGCATTATTTTCCAGTGATCCTCTCCCTCCACGCGTTTCGAGTCAATACTCTATAACAGTTCTTACCGATGCAATAGCCGCGCGTGTCCATTTTAAACAACTACGAAATGTTACTTCCTATCAAGTTAATCGTTTTAAACATTCCTTACAATTTTAAAAGAGCTTAAAGTGTTCCTAACACAAAATACAAATACGATAAAATACTTTATTGAAACTTACTAAAATTATGCAATCCCGCAAACCTACTGATTCAATTAGAAGTCTAGGCTTTTTTAACAAAGCTAGACTGCGGCGACCTAATTTATACCAGGGAGCACTGGTTCCGATTTATCGTATTTGTGTATGCAATTAGAGTGCGCAGTTAAATCCAAGATACAAGGAATCCTATCTAACTATTCATTTTAGTGTGACATTTCTAATTACAACAGCCAAGTTATATATACGACAATTTATTAGAAGCTATAATACAATAATTGTAGTAGTCTTTCTTTCTATATATTTAAAAGCAACGCATATTAAAATACTTTCAATATGCATTCCTTTTCTCGTCTATCATATAGCGTTAAGCTATCAAACGACTATATTTTGCCTATTATAATTTCAATCCACCTTAACAAATCAGCTAATGTCAGACGAGAACTATAAAAATTAAATAAAAATAAAAACTAAATTTAAAAGTTAAAAAACTTTTAAAAAAACAACAATAAGCAAAAAATAATTTAAAAATCGACTGCAAAAGCCAAAAAAAATATAACAATTCAAATTAGCCACGCTTCGGCACGAATGGGCCGGCTCGACCGGACTGGTATCACAATCTCACCGAAAACCGGTGTGAAACAACGCTTGCGCTGTGTTTCTCCGAGTAAGTGAGGATACCGGAGGCTCATACCACAGCAACTCTACTTAACTCTATACTGTTTTCTTGGTGTATGTTGAAGACATCACACACATAATATGTATAGAGTAAAATTTACTCTCCGGGTTGTCACGGTGGTGGTGGTATTAACATACGCAACGAAGGGAAACGAAGTATCGTTTCCCCTATTCATTCTATGGGTGTCGAATGAGGTATCTGGGAGGCAAACGACCGGACGGACGAAAAGACCTGTTTGGCCAGCGGTATTGGTATAGTAGACCCTAGCCTTCTTTCTGAGAACACGCCTGTGATCTGTAATAGACTATTAAATGCTGTTTAAGTGATGTCATGTGATAGCATCTGTTTGGAAGTATGAATATATTCAGGACACTAATGAAGGACATATTGCATTACTTAATGCATTCCCGTAAAGTACCAGGTGTATATTCCTTTGACTAGTGCTTTCGCATCTGTGACGTCAGTACGTCGCTTCCGCTCGCTGCATCATGAACCTAAAGCAGCATATAGCGTCACTTTGATTGATTGAAATGCTACATCATAATCCTCTTATCTTTGATGCAGTATAACTAACCTAAAGTATGAATATTCTCAATAAGTATACTTTTGAAATAAACATAGACAAGTTTTCAAATGTATTTTCAAATTCGTTTAAAATTTCAAATAATTTTTGTTATTTTTATTCTTCAAGACAAAAACAGACAAAAAGAGATACTCTTTTGACTGATGTTAAGTACCTAATGGTTTCTTTCATATAAGTCTTGAACAAACACGTAGGGCTACTTATTCGAATTGCGCTAATCCTGACCATCAGCCGAAACGAAAACTTGCTCTGAATAAAAGATTAAAAAGGTAGTTGAACCACGTTGATTTCGCGACAGGGGCAATACCAAACCCTTCACAGAATATCAACCTAAAATGACAGCAGTTGTGCTGTTGTTTTCGTTGATGAGTGCGAGACCGGAGGCCCGATGATACAGGAGCATCTCAATAGGCTGCCTTAGTATGGTGCTCCATGCTACATTATTGCATTTGTGGCGACTTCCACATACAGCGGCAACAAAAACATATGACAACGCCATCTACTGAAGATGCTCTGAATTACGAAGAAACGTAGTATACAAAGAAGCTACCAATCCTGCATCGGGCAATACATGTTCTCGCGCTGATTACCTTATATACAACTTCCCAACATCAACTGTTGGGCAGTGGCCCGCCAGGCATGATCACCTCGCCTGGTCAGAGGATCCTCCCTTTGTGTTGGAGGAATATAAGACCCGTTCCTCCACACATTCTTTGCATTCGCAATGATGATGGTGACCACCACTGGATTATGCTCATGCTTTCCATCACTCAGAGTAGAGTCACTTTGGCAGACTCATAAATAAAAAAGAAATTGTGAATGTTATCGAACCATTCGAAAAACATTGAAAGAAAGTAAATACTATTTATGGTACAGATAAAAAAACACATAGTTAACTAGAATTGTAGTCTATCTAATACTTATTATATTAACACTAAGCAAATAAAGGTGGCGACCAAACGACAAACTGAGATTTCCAATGTTTATTAGGGTAAAGGATTGTCACAAATGATTAACCTTATTAATATTGGATTCTCCCATTGGGTATTCCAAGGTGTCATCTTTATGGCCTTGGGAATGAAGTTTCAGGAGATTTTCAGTTATTTATAGCTATCTGTGGTCAAGTGTTAATCAGTTGGGTAGCTGGACGTAGAAGATGGTTCATTATGAATTAAAATAAATTATTTTGTAAAATTAAATTCTCTTTACAAATTCTTCTGGTACTTCCATTTTACGTCGGTAAGCTGATGTTGTCGTAAAGGATAAAATACTTATGCTTACTGGTACTATGTATTACTTTCGGGAAATTAAGTAGAGAAATACGCCAGATGACTTCGCGCGTCACTTCTTGTAGCCATGTAACCACGATGTTGTGGTTTTATGATACGAATAATCTGTTCCAAATTGTGATTTAATTGTTGTAGGTATATTAGTACTGGTGTGTACGTGTTGGATAACGGGTTGGAGGGAACAAAGAGTGCACATGTGTTGGCGTAAACACTTGTGCACTAAATTGTTTCATGCGTAGTAGGCTGGTCTCCGTTGAGACCAGTCGCCGTGGTCGAAATCGGCTAGGAGAACTAGTACTGTAACAGTAAAATTAATTATTGGTATAAAAATAATATAAGGAAGACGCAAAATTTGGTTTCCAACAGTAAGATCATTATGATTCGTAATGTTTTCTCAAGGCAAGATCGTAAAAAGCATTAAATCGTAGACAAGTAACTATTTTTATATCCATATAAATAAATAAAATAGAGTTGAAGTGTATATTTACATTTTTTGACATCATAATGTCGGTCCGTCTGTTTGTTTTTTCTGACTAATCTCTGGAACGGCTGAATCAATTTTGAAGAAGTATTTAATGGTAGATAGCTAGTAACTACAATTATCAATACAATATTATTATTATTAATAAAACTATTAATTATCTACAATATACAAAAACTAGAACATCTAGTATTACATAAAAAAATTTTGAAGAGGATGCCTAGACCTGTTTATTCTATAAACTACTTGTGATGTTCTACAACTAGACAAAGGTTGAAATAAATGCAGAAGTGAGAAAACCTCATTGCGGTTAAACCAGCAGCGGGCAAGGTCCTGATGCAATTAATTATTTGGAACGGTGTGTTAATCTCTTCGGACATAATACATTGCTTGTTAAACACATCCTTAACACTTTATAGTGTATTAGCACCGATCTTTGAGCCATTTGTTTGTGAAACAGTTACTTATTTGACTGAACAAATCATCTTACATTCCGACTCAACATATAGATATAACATATGATCATTCTACCCAAGTCAAGTCTGAACAAGAAGTTAATTTAGTAATAAAACAAGCTTTCTACTGGTCATTATCTTTTAATCTTTTACTAAAATATTTTCACAGATTAATTTTGGGTTCGTTAATGTGTAATATTGCTAAATGAGTTTTGATTATTTTTTTACATGGTCAGTCCTGATTTAACTCATTTTGAATTTAGTTGCTTTAATTTTATACTTAATAATATATACAATCACGTTGAATATAATAAATAGTAGGCGTTGTAAAGTCTTAGTTAATAATAATTATTATTATTAACATCTGATTCTTTACAATGCTCGTGATTTTTTGAACTTGATCGTATTCAACTTGATTTCATTAATTTATAATATTATAAACGCGAAAGTTTCTATGGATGGATGTTTGTTACTCCTTCACATTAAAACCACTCAATGGATTTGGATGAAACTTTACAATAATATTGCTTATACATCAGAATAACTCATAGCCTACTATTTGCCGCGATAAGTGACATATCCGCGGGCGGAGCCACGGGCATAAACTAGATAAACATAAAATAAAACCAACTCAACGCAAAACGAGTTAAATCAGGCAAGGGACTGATGATGTAGAATCAGCTATCATGTCAAAATTTAATTTTCAACCTGATAGCACGGTATCTGTTTTTGAAGAGTTATTTGATACATAAACTATTACAAACTGTGGAGGAACGGGTCACTTATCCCTCCAATACGAGGAGGATCCTCCGACCGGTTAGAGGTGACCGTGCTTGGCGGATCACTCCCAACAATTGATGTTGGGATATTGTACATATGTTAATCGCCGAGGGAATTTCTAATTTTACACAAAAAATACAATTACGAGGACGATTTTTTTTTCTTGTAATATTTTAAAAAGACAAACAACGATTAAATAGACAAAGAACATTCAGACTCGGAACAACAATTTGTGGATCACACAATGAGTTTTCCCATATTGGATTTGAACCCATAACACTTAGCGTAATAGAAAGCGGCGTATTGATTGCTTAAACCACTAGGCTAACTGTGCAATCAATCTGGTTGAAATATGCAGACTATGTGACTATACGTTACTGTATAGTGAAGCATCGAGCATGGCACAGCCCTCTATGCAGTCTCCGTGCTTCGCCCAGTTGAAGACCCTAACCTTAATCCAGAACTTTATTGTAAACTATTGACCCGGTGAACTTGAAGCTCCATTTTTTTTCATGAATATTTTCTAAATTTCCGAAATACTCTTTTTAGTACTTATGCCCACTTCAGCTTCCCACGGCGGTAATGTACAGCCGCAGATGAAACGTTACACTTCCATTTTTTTCTTATATTTAAACCTTGTACTGACAATGGCAAATGCGTTAAAAATAAGTACCCTTTTTGGTGCAGTGTATTGGGAGCTATATGCGGACATACATTTCGTTAATTCATTTTTATTTATATAGAATCGATAGGTGTAGATAGGTATTTCTATTTTTACAAATATATATAATATTGTATAGTAAATAAAAAAGGGTTCCCTTGATATCTACAAGAATATTAATCTTACCCGAGGCATTGCGATTACTTAAACCCACTCCAATATTAAATATTCCATGTCATGGGACATTATTTTATGTACGCAAATAACATCTGTGTGATCAAAAGTTTGTTGTTTAAATAGACGGAATATTATAGTGTTTACATAAGGAAAAACTTACTAGAAAACTCCGTGATTTTATAAATGCGTAGAACTTTTTGATCATCATCATCATCATCATCAACAACCCATAATGTCCCACTGCTGGGCTCGGGTCTCCTCTCAGGGGAACCACGAACAAGAACAAGAACTTTTTGATACCACGAGATAATCCGTACTAATGTTATAAATTGGAAAGTAGCTATGTATGTTTCTTACGCTTTCACAGCTAAACCGCTGAACCGATTTAGATGATTTTCGGTATAGATTGGACCTTGGAAAAGGTCATAGGCTACTTTTTGTCGCATTAACCTATATTTAGGGAAGAATTGCGGGCAATAGATATTAAGTACAAATAATTTGGAATCAAAGTATGTGCTTGATTTTATTTCAAGTAATTTGAGTAACTTTTTGTTTGCTCGCCTAATTAATTGATAGGAAATTTAAACTTTGTATTTTTGTTATTTCGAAGTACTGTAAGTAAAACTGTAATCAACTCAACATTTCCACAAGGTATTTTTCAAACTTTTGCGAAACTCGGCCAATATTTTGTATACTTTTTCTTATATTATTAACTCCCAGTTTTTTGTATACTTTTCTTGACATTTGTGAAACATTATTGAGTACATTTTCTACGGATTTTTATGTTATTTTATTATACTACCGTTAAATTAAAGTTCATAAAAACACAATCAATTTCTAAAGTAAAATCGTTAAATTAATGGATAAAATATCCTTTCTGACTGGTTGAAACTTGAGAAAATAATCCAGACAATTCAATTATAATTATTTTTCAATCATTATCAAACTAAAACAAAAACAAAGAAATAATTATAAATAAATTACAAAGAAATAATGAAACAAAACAAAGAAATAATGTAACATTTTAATGAATTATTTGGATTAGTCATAAATCTGAAAAATATTTTTACAGGCTTTTATTATTTTCACCTGTGTCGCTGTTTGTCTGTAATCAAATTTTACAAGTTAAATTTGATCAACTGCCCGATTCCCGATTGAGCTGAAATTTGAAATGTCCCTTTAGTTCTGGTGACAATTCAATTATATAAAATATAATCGGTATTATTATTAATCCAAAATGGCCACCGTAACAAAATGGCGGCTTAAATATTTCTTAGCAACCCACCCAGATATAAAAAAGGGCTTAAAATATTTTTTAACAAGTAATAAAACACGCTTTTATAAAACTGTATTTAAATAAATCACTTATTTAACAATTTTACATCGAGCGTACATATAAGAAAAAAATGCTCGTGAGAAGTCGAATGTATGATACATTGTGTTTTAAATTATTCCGGTCTAGTTTCCCTTATGAGACTTAGGAAAATTCTATTTTTCGGCCGCATGCATAAGTATGTATACAAAAAAAAGTGTTCTGTAATATTAAGAAATATCCTTTTCAATGATTCCATATTTGATTTAACAATGGTCTATTGAATTTTGTATTCACCTAGATAATCTTACTACAACAGTTTTATTTTTCTAGACTCTACTAACGTATCCCTTTTTTTTACGTGTGGAAACCCCCTCGGGCCTTTACGGTGTGCCACTCTATGCCTGACACGGGAGAGATCCGGGAACCGCTTTCTTACGCCATCCGCAACAATACTATCGTATCCCTAGCGAAACTATCTTCCGCAAACTATAGTGGAGTCGCCTTACTCAATACACGGCCAATTCTGTTGTGATTCGACAATAACTCCGCTAGCCAAGATGCAAGTATATCACTAAAACAGTCTTTCTTTTGTTTTATTGGCTAATATTTTAGTTGGACCACGTGGTCACTGTTTATGGTCGCCATTAGTGGACTAAGCGGTGAGATGACGTCACTCTGATACATATCTTAGTTTCCTACTAACATTTACATTTGTAGAATGTCTTGGTTAGCAGGGCAGGTTCTGATACAGAAAAAAGTCCTGTTGAGGAATCACTTTATGGTTTAAGTCGGTTCGAATCCAACCATATAGAAAGGATTTTCAAAAATCAAAATGATTAAAAAGCACGACAGCTGATTCGCAGATGGTGTGATTCATGAGCTAAATGGTCATGATGACAGTGCGTTCCTAATGAATTAAGTAATTTGAATTTAATTTGTAAACTAATTACTCTAACCCTAACTAATCATTGTAGGCTGAGACGATAACGTAGAAAAAACATTCCCAAAGGTATTATCACATTGAAAGTCGTTTCAGATTCGGAAACGTTTTACCACTTACGGTGTTACTATCTGATTATTTATTCATTTCATATTGACCTTACATTCAATATCATGCTTAACTAGAGATTTGGCCTAAAACAGTTGCCGAAGATTAAGATTACTAGTTCTTGACATTAACTAAGATCTTATTCTCAAAGTCATGATTTTCATTTGCAATGGAAGTAAAACCCCATACAAATATTTATCAGTTAATTATGAGCTTTGGTATACTCTAG
Organism: Hyphantria cunea; assembly: GCA_003709505.1. Lineage (NCBI taxonomy): Eukaryota > Metazoa > Arthropoda > Insecta > Lepidoptera > Erebidae > Hyphantria > Hyphantria cunea. The sequence continues at coordinate 131,856 of PKRV01001265.1, forward strand.
ATTTCTATTTTTAAAAAAGAGTCTAGAATTTTGCTACTCTACATGGATTAAGATACTCAGAAATCTTTTTATCGATTAGCTTCAACAACAGCTTTTAACAAACTTTTTCTAATCAAAAAAAGATAGTCTTTATTTTATTTCCTTTTTTTATTTATATTTGGTTCCTTTTTTTGATAAAATGATTGATTAAATATTTTCATTCAAATGGATGATAATTTTCGTCTTTATTGTTGATAAGTTTAAGTTGTTAAAAAAAGAACAAATACCTACGTTTTAAAAAGTAAATTGTAACCGTTTCCAATGACCTATCTTTAGTTAAAATTTGAGATAGGTTATTGAAAACGGCCGTTAATTAATAAAACATCACGGTAAGGTCATGTGATGAAGTTCTCGTTATGGTATTTCATGAAGACAAATGCATATATATATATATGCAATTAAAAATATATTTCTTAATACATAGCTCTTAAGAAAGAATTATAAATATTTTATTTGAAACCTTTTTACCTAATTCAGCAACGTATTCGAAATAAATAGTAGGTAAAACTAAGCAATTAATTTGAAATCGGGTGAAGCCCAAACGTGGGCTGAGAAATTAATGGCTTAATTTGATCAAATGTGTTTATGTGTTTTAGGCAGTATAAATAAACAGAATGCTGGTCAACTATTTATCACGCTTAAGCTTTTACATTTGCATTATTAATTTGATTTATAATCTTGCTAACATTTTCAAAAGTACTTCGTAGTAGTTAAGTACTCTAAATTAACTGTCATTAACTTTAACAAAGTTAAAGTAGAACACGTCAGAAGAAAATCTTCACACATTCGCAGACACATAAAATTGCACTTGTACTGTATTGAAACAAAGCATTGCAGAAAAGCTATTTCTATTTCTCCTATCCAATGTTACCGTTGCTGAAGACGCAAATCCTTCCCTTGTCTTTTGCATCGAACTTTATATCAAAGACAAAAGAGAACAATATTGTTTAGTTTACTCATATTAATGGAACATTGGTGTGTCTTGATTGTGATTTGGCACTTTGGCCGTTGAGTTCTTTTATCAGAATTGATTTAGTTTTGCCATTTTAAGATGATTTTATAGTTACTACTTCCGACATAAGTACCAACCTACGTAAATGCCCTTGGTATTAAATTCGCCAATACCTGTATATTTGTGCATAAATTTGCATACAAAACAAATCAATAATAGTAAAGGGTGGCTGGTGGATATTGCTCGTGGCATTAACTCCGCCTCGTGCAATCGTAGGCCTATATGTGTAGATATTTAAATTAATGAAAGGTCTATTCCTCTTTAATTTATTCATACTATAGTTCGCCATTAGTGTTTTTTTTGTAAGTGCTGAACAATATTTTAAATGTCCTGACACGCACCTTGATAAACATAAATGATTTTTTTTATTCAATTTTAACTTTTACGACCTGCGTGACGCAATTGCAGGGCCCCTACATTATTCGTGTTCTAATACAGTGTAGCCTTAGTTTGGGCCTAAAAGTGATTAATAATATGTCCCAAATATTACTTTATTTTATTTATTAGCCTATTAAAATCGTTAACCTATCAAAAGAGCTAGAAATAATAAATTGACGCTCACAGCTATTAATATTAAACAAATATAAAACTTTATCTACTTAATACTGATATTATTTGTCTGGATCAGAAGACTAACCAAAATAACCAAGCCTATGTTTCAGTTAGGTTCAATCCCTCGTGCGGATTAAATTTTAGATTTGCACTCAATAATCATTACATAGTAGAGAAGAACTTACAACTCATCATCATCATCAACTGCCTTTAACAGTCCGCTACTTGGCGCTGCGTAGAGATGTGGCTTCACTGTGCATCTTCTACCGCATTTACCATGGGGAGTTCTCCGAGGAACTGTTCGGGCTGATTCTTGCCGCCTGATACGTCTGCTTGTTTGCCACCCATATCATAAAAAAACATAGGCCTTTCTTTTAAAGGAGGTTTTGGCCTACTATTCCACGCTGGCCAGACCGATTGGTACAGGGTTTGTTTCAAGATTTCCTTCTCTTGGTTTTGATATGGTCCTAAGAAGTTTGTGCCTTAGTCGCCTCTTACGATACCCACTAGATGAATTGGAGCAGTGACATTCCGTATTTTTAATCCGTCACCACACAGACAAGCTTATAATTTACCACTTTAAACCATTTAATTATTCTATGAAAACAAACAAAGTACAGCTAAAAACGAAATTCTGAGATTCCCCGGAACAGGACTTCACTACCGTAGTAATCCGGCTAACACTAAAATGATCTTAATTAAGAATATTATTCTCTAAGATTACCATACATTTTACTCTTAATCTAATGCTAGGTATAGTTCTCATTAGCATGCCTTTGTATAAACAATATTTTAAAACCTCTAATGAACTAAACTAACCTATACGTCTACCGATTAACGATGAATTTTTACAGTTGTGTACAATCAATTCCTGATTCAAATTTCTCTCAAGAATGCAGATAGTGATTGTTAATTATGAACTTGGATATATTAAGACATCTAATTATAGGAAGCAGTCTATAATTTTTGAACTAAAAACGTAACTAAATAGAACTAGAAATCGCCCCGTGGTCGTTTTTTTTGTTATATAGCTTTCTGCACTCTCCCTCCATATAAACTTTAACTTATTTACTTACTACCTTAACATACTCCTCAGTTCTCATAATTTTTGTAAAAAGGAGTACAAAGTTTTTCCTTCACGTATGTAGATAAATTCATAGTACATCACTTCTTNTACTTCTTACTTGTGTAGTTGGTGAGTAAAGAGTAAAGAATTTATAAAGCGCGCCTTAACCACCTCTACTTTCTTATCACATAATCAAGCCTACTCTCTGGTTCCGACCCTGGTTTTCACTTAAAAATGTATGCTAATTACGTTTATAGTTTAAATATGAAGCATTCACTCGCGACATTTTAATATATGTGTATATACTATACAGTAACGTGATCAAACAGAATATTATTAATTATTGTGAGTTCATTTATAGTAAAATGGTATTGTGTTTCATAAAATATAAATATTACATTTTACATTTCAAACCACAACATTATCTTTTTGTCGTCTGATAAACAAAACAGAATTTAATTATATGTTTAATCTATAAAATAAACTAATATGAAATTAGACACATCTCACAGTTCAGTATTAACCACTAAAAGAGATAATAGTGTGCCAACAATACCAGTAACACAGAAGGTTAAAAATACCATAGATAAAAAATCAAATCTTTCTTTTTGCTTTTCTCAGTCGAAAGACGTTCACTGCTGGCCATAAGCCTCCCCTAAGTGTCGCTACAGCAACCAGTCCTGCTATTTTATGTGTGGAAACCCCCACGGTCCGTCACCCCACCGAGGTTTGCGGTGGGACGGTGTATCTGACCGACTACAACCACACGGTATGCTACTCTGCGCCTGAAAAGCGAGGGATCGGGAGGGCCATCTACGAACCGTAGGTCGCCCGTGGTACGTCCGGATTCTAGGGATTTCCTTTCGAGGGTGCGCCTGGTTCCCCGGCTCCTGGTACCCATGGCATGCGGCGTTTTGAGTCTGACATCCCACCAATCGGTAGTATTCGAGGGAATTATCTCACGGAAAAAAAAAGAAAAAATGGAATCCTTATAGAATCACTTTATTGTCCGTCTGTCTGTCAAGACCCTTTTTTCAGGAACGCTTAAGGAAGATATTAAGCTGCAATTTATATCAAATACTGAGGTCTACTACTGTCCCTTAGAGCTGTAAAAAATCTAACTTCTATGCCCACACAACCAAAAGATACAGCCTTTTATGCTGCAAATTTTCGACACTCGTAATGGTGGAATCAAAACCTACAGAGTACTTCTAGAGAGCTCAGAATTTTGAAATTTGGTACAAAGTAACGTCTTATATCACAGATTAAGGGAAAATGACAAAAACCATTAGTTATTACCACCTATAAGTTTGTAAGGAACCCTCGGTGCGCGAGTCCTACTCGCACTTGGCCGGTTTTTTTTATATATGAGCCTACCCAAAGTGTGTCTGCTTTATTTGATAGTAAACATAAGCAAAATCCAAAAGACTAGGTCACCATACTCATAGCGAATGTAGATAATGCAGCAATGCAGCGTGATTAACCACACTATGGCAGACTATTGAAAGGCTTCGGCATCATTGGGCTCTCGCACTCACGAACGAAATACGACAGTACTAATGCTGTCTTTTTAGGTTGGTCTTCTGAGAGAGAGGTTTAGGGACATAGTAAGTCGTGGATTATTTTTGTACACTGTACAATAAGTAATAGTAAAATTTTTAATAATAAAAAACTGACTTCAAGACCTGGACCAAATTAAAATGAGACCACACGGGAAACACCATCTTTCAAATAAAAAAGAATAATCAAAATCGGTTCACCCAGTTGAAATTTCTGAGGTAACAAACATATAAAATACCTCCTCCTTTTTTTAAATCGGTTAAGAAAGTTATAAAATTACTTAATTAATTTGGGTAAATGAAAATATGAAGCTAACAAGCTTAATTTGTGATTAAAAGTAATAATTAACGGATCGCAACTTTTTTGACAGCGTTATCGGATTTCTTAGTTTAAGGTCAGATCAGTTACTTTAGTCTCATAAAATATTTTCTAAAAGTAAAATATTTGTTTAAAAATTAATTAAACAATATTTTGTGACATGATACATTCTACAAATTAAAATATAATGATTTTTTTTATATTACATCCATACACCCATTTTTTTTTTACATGGTGGAATGCCTTTACGCACTTCGCTCCCCCCCGCGGGGACAGAGGGTTCGCTTTGTGTGGGACACCTGACTGACTCGCCAGACTACCCACTAAACCACCACGGTGTGCCACTCTGCGCCTGGGACGGGAGAGATCCGGGAACCGCTTTCTTACGCCATCCGGACCCCTCCCAGCGCCTGCCCGCACTGAAGCGGGCACCGTCT